>OZ022589.1:9794908-9904908 GCA_963669155.1 Arbacia lixula
ACTCGATCTCTGATAAAACGTACCAAGCATAACAGGTATATCCGTCTTATTCATCCGCGAAAAAACAACGTACGTGTACAGTTTTATTTAGCATCCATAACGAAGAACGTCAGCGATAGTTTATGAGCAGCTCAGCAGGCCTGGTAACCCCCCCCCCCCCCCCCCCCACCCATCCCCTCCTATAAGACGGGCTTTCGTATCTGGATGAATATAGTATGTATGCATGTGTGCTGCAAGTTTGTATGCACGTGATGTATCTTGGGCATTCTACATTGTGTGTGTGCTTGTTCAAGTCAATTCAATTCAATTCAATTCAGTTATGATTATTGATAAAATCATTAGGAATACGGAAGTCCGAAGATTTATACTATTCAGTTTATGAATGAAGGTATACAATAATTCCAAACAAGTAAATCATATATATGTACATAAAAGGTAAAAACTATGAAAAATGTGAGACTAAGTAGATGAAATAAATTAATGTAAGATTATTCATCAAGGCAGAAAACGTGACATCAGTCACATTCAGTGAAATAATGATTTATGGAATAAAGGTTGAAATTAGAGTACTTTGAGTAACCATACTTTACCTGTTTCGAAATAGTGCTTAGAAAATGTACATTATATATATAAAAAAAAAGAACATATGTTATGGCACATCACATTTATGATATTATGAGTAATATTGAATAATAGTTATCTTTAATCACCAACACGACTACCTTCTTTACAACATATAAACTACGACCAAAAGTATGTGTTCTTTAGTATCAAGGAGTTCTTCCCGCTTGTAGACAATGACCCCCAATTATAAAAATGCAAAACTGTTCAGCCCATGCATTGGATACATTCGATGGATAACTACATTTACATTGTGCTACATTCAGTAAGTCATGATTACCTGAACTAAATAGATAATTGAGCAATTGTATTATAATTATATGTAATAGGTAGATGTATTCAATATTTTATTACTTATACGTAATCTATCCAGTGACAATATATAAATATCAAAACATCATTTTGCAATGAAACGTTCATATCAATGGGTTCCACAGAGCTGCCAAAATTGTTTAATTGATTGTATTGTCACAGTGCGGAAGTATTAAGCAACTCATAGAAGGTTAGAATTTATCACGCGGATAAAGTAGGGGGTCGGCGATTGTTTATACCGGTCTGTTCTCATTTGTGGAATGGTAAACTGCGAGGAGTTTCGCAGGATACGTCCAGATTCTACTTGTTGTGTTTCAGACACGAGATGACCATTACACCAGTCAAGAGGGGAATTGATATGTGTCTGCAATTGCGATTGCTGTGTTTTTTCCAACCACTTCGCCAAGACAGAGGTCATCAACGTACTTCCATCGGTTGTCTGTAGTGAGCGCAGCATCATTATTTTACCATGATGAGAAAGATGATTGGTCCTAGTTTAGTACCCTGTGGCACACCGCAAGTGAGATGCGTGAGATTGGATGTTGCTCGGCGGTAGCGCACAGATTGCGTTATATTTGTGACGAAGCTACAAATAGTCGGTAAAATCGAAAATTGTTGAGGGTGAAGGGGAGGGGGGGGGGGGGGGGGCGTAGATACCTGCTTCCTATCCGCATGCTGCTTTCTGCATTCGGTTGTCTTTGTGGTCTTAGTGTTAATAAATAATAAATTACAAATAATTTTTTTTGATATTTTGACAAATTCCGTATCACAAAGAAACTACGATCGATATCGATCCTACCTTTCAATTCATATTGATCATAGCTTGTGTGGATCAATCGTAACTGTACGAATGATTAAAATTACTTGGATTTGCAATAGATAACAGTGATGATTTGTGATACAGTGTGTTGCAAAATCGATAGCAACTCACTCGTTTTGATATACATGGCCCAGATCGTAGGTGTGATTGCTTTTCTTTCGCGAGCGAGGCAGTTACTTTCTGCAAACTGAAGATGAGAAATGGAGACATGCCCCCTCCTCACGTCCTCCCAGGGCGGGACGCAAATACCAATCCGCGTCCGATTCATTGCCGTCTCCAAACTCCTTAGTACCCATGGTAACTGCCAACATGTCGTCAAGCTGGGGGAGAAAGGGAGATAAATACCTTCTTCTGATACCAGATATACTAGACACGGATTGCGAACGGGTAAATGAGCTCAAAAATAATTGTGAAAGCCAGTGATACAAACAAAAATGTGATTGGGATGTGAACAATTGAGATTAATATGTTTGTCAAGGAGCAGATGAACGCTTTATTTATAGTCATATTGCACATAATTGTGAGTTATTCAACTAAATATCGTACTGTAACATACGATTGTTTGACATGTTTGCATTGGCTTGTCTAATAGTAGTGTACGTTTTTGTAAACAAAACAAATGTTTTTAAATGCTGAACTCTTTACGTGCCAGCGGTGGATTTTGGCACAGGCAAAACACACAAAGTCCATAGGGCAGCAGTTTGTCTGGCTCCCAGATGATTCATGTGAAGTTAGGACGACATTGTACTCTGCCCCAGATATTAATAGCAATACCATATTAATGTGAAAGGCAGTAATGTCTGAAGTATATATTTGATATTACGCCAACACCGACACCGAAGATATACTCAAATAAGAGGAGGTGGGCCCTGTCATCTAGTATGGAGGAAAGACGGGAAACGGACAAACAAATGAACCTACTGGAAACATAGGGTATTAACTCGAAGAAAAGGCAGCCAATGAATGCAGGGGTTGGGCGCATGGCTTTTAGGACCACGAGGCCGTTACCTGGACAGGAATTACACAAGGTAGTGTGATCATGGTGAAGGGGAACATTTCCCTAATATATCAATCGAATAATGAGCCAGCGAAATCACGCTGGGCCTCACTATTCATTTTATTCTGGCACGTTGATACTGCACTAAACGACCATTGAACAATAAAGGATTCCTTAAAAATGTAAGACGATCGGTTTCGACATCAACGGTTAATAAACTTTGCAAAATATTGGCCCCAAAGTGAAATGTTTGTTAATGACCGAAATACAATGATGCAATTTGAACCAAACGTAATTCAGAGGAGAGTTACTAGTTGCAGTTATACTGATGTCCACTTTTAGTTCGATGCAGTATGTACAGTGATGTATTCCTACATTAATACACGTCCTCTGGTTAATCTCGTCGTGAGATCTCAGATCGGTAGAACCTTAATTTACGGAAAAATCAGTATTCTCCCACTCGAAAATGGTTCCTTTTAAATTGATAACCCTCTCGGTATTCTCGTTGGTAGATCACAAGCTGAGAAAAGCAGAATACCCGAACCAATCCGAAGTCTCCCGCTCGAAACAGCCTCCACAGATACTCACCTACGATAATCCAGCGGAAGCGGATGTGAAGAGGCTGGGTGACCTGGGTCAAGGGGTCAGATTGCAGCTCTCCGCGGATGGGAAGAAAGAAGAGGAGACGAGATATGAGCGGCACTCATTCAACGAGCTGATCAGCAGTAAGATATCCCTCCACAGGACGCTGGTAGACGGTAGATACCCAGAGTAAGAACACAAATTATGGACGAGAGTTCTGTTGTATACTGTGTACATAGATCCATATAAATTATGATTAAATCGATACATATCTAGATTGGCAGAATGACCGATGAATACATTCCTAGACAATAAGAAAGATAGGCTGATAAATTGGTGGATGGATAGCGCGATGGATACTTCAATATATAAAAGGGAGAGAGAGACAGACAGACAGACAGACAGAAAGACAGAGGATAGCGAATGAAGCATTGATGTTCATCAAATGAGTCATCTCCTAGTTTTACTTATTCCGTTTCCTGACATGTCCTCCTATAGATGCAGGAACATGACCTACCGTACCGACTTGCCTCAGACGAGTGTCATCATATGCTTCCACAACGAGGCCTGGTCCACCTTGCTGCGGACGCTTAGCGGCATCCTTGACAGGAGCCCTCTACGTCTGCTCAAGGAGATCGTTCTCGTCGATGATGCGAGTACAATGGGTAAGCATGCAAATGTACAGGTCTCCTGTCGTCAGTCAGTCAGTTAGGTGGCGTATGGCGAGGCATGATAAAAATACATACCAAAAAAATCGCATGTACTTTGCGTACATGTATACCTGTAGGTTTACGTATATGTATGACGTGCGTTACACCTTTTACTGCAATTTGCGACGGGATTGTGTTTTTCCAAATATGCTCCAGCTTCCGAAAAATTTCTAAACCGAACTCAACATCACAAGTAAACAGATAACAGACGGGTCTGCCTGAAGTAGACTAATTGCTGTTCACAAAAATTTGTGGGGTGTCGGACCGAGAGAAAGAAATAGTTTTGTTGGTACAATATAGACATAAAGTTGCGTTTATGTCGAGCAGCCCGTGGGAAAGGCTACAGTACCTTTGGCAAATACGGAATCATGCCCACGTTTAACTAATTTAATCGCGTCGAAAGCACGAACAGTCTGCTTGACTGATCACCATCACCACGTAGACATTGCTTTTTGCTCTCTGCTGATCACATGCTTTCCCATATTCTCCCCTTTTCCTGTAACCATGGTTACAAAGCTTCGTACCGAATGGAGAACATTAGAAAGAAAAGAGAGGGAGGCAAAAATAAAGTTAAGAGAAAGGGAGGGAGAGAGGGAAGTGGGTGCGACAAATGGAGACAGAAAGAGAGAGAAAAAAAGGAAGAGTGCTAGTAAGGGTGAATGCGAGAGAGAGAGGAGAGAGAGAGAGAGAGAGAGAGGGGGGGGGGGGGAGAGAGAGAGAGAGAGAGAGAGAGAGAGAGAGAGAGAGAGAGAAAGGGAGATTGGGAGAGGGAGATATAAAGAGACAAAATAGGGGCATGAAATGGTGTTTACAAATTGCATGCAGCTATTATAAAAATATAGTCAAAGGAAAAGGAATGATTAGGGACAAAATAAATAGAGTAGGTTGATTAAAAGGAGAAAGGGAATGTTCACCCCCCCCCCTTCTCTCTGTCTGTCTGTCTGTCTGTCTCTCTCTCCTCTGTCGCTCTCTCTCCTCTGTCTCTATCTGTTTATCTATCTCTTTCTCTCTCCTCTCTCTTTCTCTCTCTCTCTCTCTCTCTCTCTCTATCTGTCTCTCCTTTTAATTTCTCTCTCTCTTTCTTTATCTCTCTCTCTCTCTCTCTCTCTCTCTCTCTCTCTCTCTCTCTCTCTCTATCTATCTATCTCTCTCAGAACACCTTCAGGAGCCGTTGGAGGACTACATCGCTACTATCCATGCGGTTCGAATCCGCATCCTGCGAGCCCGCAGCCGCCTGGGTCTCATCAAGGCCCGGATGATGGGTGTGCGGGCCGCGACGGGGGAAACCTTTACCTTCCTGGACTCTCATGTGGAGGTGAGGAGCAGGCAATAAACACCTTTTATTTCGTCGTAATGTATTCAAATTTATTCAAGCTTTTCCCCAACTGCGTGGCAACGAGTTATTATATTCACCTGTTCAGTTTCAATGGATGGAATGCATTCAAAATAGTCATTTCCATATTATAGTTGGAAAATCTAAGACAAACTTTGGGTAATTTGTGACGTATTTTATGAAAGGCAATACACTGCTATGATTTATTAACCATGCCGACATCATTCGGGTACAGAAATGCATGTGTAAAACGTATTAACAAATTAAGAAAGTTTCATTCAAAACACCACAACCTTTAAAGCAGAGCCGCTGCAAAAATAAACAAAGTCAAGTATCTATGTATATTCGTTTGTATGTATGTATGTATGTATGTATGTGTGCATGTATGTATGTATGTATGTATGTATCTACCTATAGATCTATACTTTTTAAAGAACGCTACACGGTATTATACCCTCCCATGCCATTAGTGTTGCAACATAGACACATGTATTACACAGCTAGGAGGCAATTTATGACATGAAACTATGCGTTGTTTTAATGAAATTGTAGTACATGATTTGAGATCTCATTATCAGGCACAAAATTATTAACATGTCAAGAGTCATTAATCATGTTAAGTTTATGAAGTTCTAGTGTTTTAATAGGTACCCGCCTAACCCGCGCCTTCTGATGATGGCGAGCACCCTGCTTGACTGAGTAGCGTAGAGAATTACATGCAGGTTTTCTTGGGTGATGCTGAAGGCCCTGAAGATAAAGCGGCACAAACCCTCCCTGTTTGTTGGTCGGTCCTTGGTAAAGGCTCTCTTGATATCATCCCACAGATTCTCATCGGGTTATAGCATCTGGTGACTGCGCAGACCACTGCGCCCTGATGACGTCATTGTCATTATACCATTAGTCCATCTGGGCAGCCATGTGCGCCGGCGCGTTGTCATTCTGGGAAATGAACGGGTGTTGCGCATCGCCAAAGATGTTACCAATGGATGGAAACAAGTGGGAGAATACAGAATCTCCCGATTTTTGGCGTAATCCATGTTTCCGTCTACGACAACACCGACTCGATCCCTAGATACTGACACACCCCCAAACCATGACTGACACTCATTCCTTTGAGTGTAGGTCAGGTTCTGTGTTTCGTATGGCTTGCAAGGTGTTAGGTTCACGCCAGACTCTCACTCTTCCGTCGTTGGAAGAAAGGCAAAACCTACTTTAGTTTGAAAAAGACGAAGTGCCTCCAATTATTGTCCTCCACCGTCCAATCCCTCACGCTGGTGGCCCGGCCACCTGATGCGTCTCTGGCGATTGACACCAATGGACATGCGGGCATATATCGTCTTTGCGTCGTCCTCCTTGAGATTCTCCTACCAATCCTGTTGCCCCAGTGGGCTGCCAAAGATAATTGTGCAGATTCAAATCGGGTCATGCAAGCCTGACGCAGGAGGTACCGATCTTCCTGACACGTGGTCTTTCTACCTCTGCCAGGTCATTGTCGCTTGTCAGAATTGTCGTTTACAGACTTCGTACACCGTTGACGGCATACCCGAAAGCGTTCAGCAATCTGAGCCACCGAAACCCCCTCCTCCCTCAGGGCGACGATGTGTCTACGTTGCTTGTTAGTTAACTCGGTTGTCTTAACCATGGTGTGTGCATGAGGGACTCAGTGACCTTGAATAAGAAAGTGAACATTATGCACCTTCATTTGATACTGGAATGTCGGCCACTGTTCAATGATTAAGAACGATTAAGAACTAAACACCGCTACAACAAAGACGAGTCGTTTACCAAAAATTTAATGTATTTCACCATGTTGCAATACTTACTGTATGGCACGGGAGAGTATATTTAAAAATGTATCCACTCATCTATCCACGAATGACATGTAAACTTCAAAGAGGTCATTGATTAACAAAAGCTTCCATTTTTTTTATCACGATCACATCATCAACATTGTCTCCTTCAAGTCCAGTAGTATTTCATGCATTTGTTAGTATCAAGACCGAAACTATATTGTGCTGTATACAGTAGACCTACATCTTCTGAAGCTAGGTTTACAATGCGGCAAATGACAAACTATACAATTGTATCAACATGTATGTGTGGCGACTTTACATACGATTTCTTTGTGATGGACGCCATTGTCATGCATTCCTCTAAAGGTAATGACGGGATGGCTGGAGCCCCTGCTTGCCCGCATCGCAGAAGACAGCAGCGCCGTGGTCATACCCGTGGTCGACGAGATCGACAAAGATACATTCACGTACAACGTGGTCCCTGAACCACTGCAGCGAGGCGGTTTCAACTGGAGGTTCGAATACCGCTGGAAGCAGATACCAAATTATAATGATCGGCCGTCAAGGGTAGACCCAATCAGGTGAATGATGACGTCATATATTTTAAAGATGTTCGTGGATCTGAATATGAGGAAGCGTTGACCCAGGATAATGATGCGTGGGAATAAACAATATGTTTTCTGGTCACAAGCAGTGCTACCTCCATTTAACGTTTTTCGTAATCTTTCCTCTTTTATTTCTAAATCGTATTCTTCTCTCCTCCTCCTCCTCTAGAATTCTTCCTCTTCTTCAACATCATCTTCCTTCATATCTTCCTTCTTCTTCTTTTCCTCCCCCTCTTCTTCTTTTTCCTCCTCCTTCTTTTTCTTCTTCTCCCCCCTAACCCTAACCATCCCCTTATGTTGCTTCTTCCTCTTCATCAATTTATCCCTCACTCTTCTTCTTCATCTTCTTCATTCGTCTTCGCCCAGGACCCCTGCGATGCCTGGAGGCCTACTCACTATGGATAAGAGTTTCTTCCTAAAGCTTGGAGGATTCGACCCAGGAATGGAGGTGTGGGGCGGAGAGAATCTAGAGGAATCACTTAAGGTAGGGTGCTATAAGAAAAACAAACGCATTCGTTAATTGAAAACTGGAACTTCGACATTCAGAACACGCAGTAAGCAACATGACAAGAATGAACATCGATGTCAGACAAGGTTACAGGGAAAGTCCATCCTGGATATAACTATCATTAGTTCCAGAGCCCTAAAATGTGGACTGTCAACACACACTTATTGATCAAGAAGCGGCAAGCAGTAAAAGCAAGGTTCAAATCCACGTCTGTTCGTCTCAATTTCTTCTTGATTTTCCTATAGATTCATCAATTATTCTTAAACGCTTTTCAGGGAAGGTCAACCAGTAAAACAAAAATCATAACAGACTCTTTCAGCAATTGATAAGCTGACAACACGAATAGAGGGATAAAATAACTTGTTTGAAATATTTAGCCCGATTTTGTTTCACCTCGCCCAGTAATCATTCACCCACCCTTCAGGTTTGGATGTGCGGCGGGTCGATCGAAATCATCCCGTGCTCCCGCGTGGGCCATGTCTACCGCAGTACCTCTCCCTACAACTTCCTCGGCAAACACCCCATCGATGTGGTGGAACACAACGCCGCCAGGGTTGTGCAGGTTCGGATAGTGGGTCCAAACTATTCTTCACTGGAGGCGGGAGGGGGGGGGGGGGACTAAAACATTGAAATAGATTAAAAACCTCAACAATTTCAAAAAGTCCATTGTAATCTTTCAACACTAGGCCTATACATGTATTTTAATTGCGCCCATCCAAGTATACTATTTTTAAGGTATATGTAATTGAAATATTACGCTGATATTGGTTTTTATTTGAGATTAAATTTAATCATTTGATGAAAATGTAGGCCAATCGATCTCAACATTGAATAATCAGTGTGAATGGACAAACCAAATGAATAACAAAGCAAAATAATTTACAGCCTTATTTCCCATCGTTCTACAGTTATAGAAAGGATAAAAGTAGTCAGCCACAGAGCAATCAAACAAACAAAAAATAAATAGTTTTGTTATTTCCCGTGATAACGATGTTAATAAATCTCAAGTCAAATTCAATTCAAGCAGACAAGAATGAAGCAAAATGATTCTTATATGTAGCTTCATTTTGTTGAATCGTGACAAGGTCTGGACAGACGAATACAAGGAGAATTTTTACAACCGTCTACCCCACATGAGGAAAAAGGATTTCGGTGACGTCACAGAGAGGAAGGAGCTAAGAGAAGCTCTGGGCTGTAAGGATTTCAAGTGGTACCTTGAAAATGTGTACTCAGAACTCTACGTGCCTTCGAAGGAGTTCGTAGTTCAGCAAACAGTCTTGGTAGGTTGATAGCTAAATTTGAAACAGCACAATCGAGGTATATTACTTGATATACCACAATCGAGGTATGTTGTTTTATATACCACAATCACGACAATATTTGCATTCTATTAATGATTTGATTGGAAAATATATATTTTCCGTCAAACGTTGAATCATACATTTTATAAATAACTGAACATTTAAATCTAATATTATTTTGTCATATATGTAGAGAATATAAAATATAATGACAAAACCTAACCTAACATTAGTGCATACCTTAGAAAATAATGCATTTCCAGTCATTTAAAGTGTAAATGGAGGCGAGATTCCTAAAACCTTTCGCTTGTGGAGCATTCGCCTTAATTACAACTCAAGCTTATTCAATTTTTTCTTTTGGTTATCTATACAAGAAATAGATGAAGAAAGGTGCTTTGCATGTAATTGATTTAAACTAAATCGCAATTAAATTGATTGATTTTATATGCTGTCTTTGTGTACAATGTTCTACCTCTAATACATGAATGCATGAAGCTATAAAAAAAAACTGCATTGTTTCACACCAACTACTAAGTATAATCCTGAGCTTGCGCATGTCGTTGTTCAAGATGGAATATGTGATTTATTGAAACTACAAATGTACACAAAATAATACCAAAATTCATGAGGTGATTTTAGCACACCAAGTAAAAAGAGGTTTCATTTCTTTGCAGGGAGACACATATTATGAGCATAATCATGATAAAGAATGAATAATTATCTAAATTGATTAATGTCTCCTTTTCTTCCGTTACTCAGTTTAAGAACAAGGGCGCCAAACTGTGTCTGGATTCGAACGATCAGAACGGACAAGCAGGGAAAAACCTGATCGTCTGGGGCTGCCATAAACTAGGTGGTAACCAGGTATCGACCCGTCCTACCCTCTACCCTCCATTTATCTGCCTTTGTCCGTAAGCCCCGTCCCTTACCCATTTTCTTTAAAGTTGTAGTTTAAATAGTACTAACGCATCATTTCCAATCTGCACATGTCTAAACATTATGTCATTCTGATTCCTTTGCTCCCCCCCCCCTCTCCCTTAACCTCTCCTCCTCTCATTTCCTCCTTTACTAAATGTTTACCTCTATCCCTTTTCCTTTCTCTCCCTCTGTTTCTTTTGTATTTTTATCTCTCATTTTTCATCTCTCATTCTCTCTCTCTCTCTTTCTTTATCTCTCTCTCTCTCTCTCTCTCCCTCCCTCTCTCTCTCTCTCTCTCTCTTTCTCTCTCTCTCTCCATTCTGTCTTTTTGGTGCGTCTCGCTATGAGACGCCAATTCAACCCTCACGAATCTTCCAAGCCTGGATAAGTACAAAATTCGCCCAGATAGATATGATTTATTATTGTTATTATCATGAAACTATTTTGATTTGTTTTCTTCTAAATATTCCCTAGAAGTTATTCGTCTTGTATTTGAAATAATTACTAGAGTGATACTCTAAACCTTAAAAGCGAGACATTCGTTTCGTCAGACCGTGAGTTGTATTTTTTCGGTCAAATTTCGAAAAGCGCATGTCCCAGTTGTTATTCTTCCAATGATGTTATTCTATTAAAAATTATATGAAAACCAAAAAAGACGGTGTTTAGCCATGATATGAAGAAGAAAAAAGTGAGTTGGACAGCCGTTTTTATTTTAAATGATGCATACATGCTGATGGTACTGCTGGTATGCTGCAACCAACATTTCATACTGGACTTCTCTCTCTCTCTCTCTCTCTCTCTCTCTCTCTCTCTCCCCCCCCCCCCCTCTCTCTCTCTCTCTCTCCCCCCCCCCTCTCTCTCTCTCTCTCTCTCTCTCTCTCTCTCGCTCGCTCTCCCTTTCTTTTTCTTTCTCATACACCTCCTTCCCCCTTCTATCCCACATACACCTGAAACTGATCTTATCATTTTCAGTTGTTGGTTATTATCACCCTGTTGTTTTTTCTTCAAATCACTGTCGAAACTATAACAGGATAAATCCATTGTAGGACTGATCGCTAAATATTGCGATCGCTTGCATCAATAAAATGATAATATGAAGTACATTGAATTGAAAAACAATCAACGACATGTGGAAAGAATAAGTTGTTTGTTTTTTGAAACACTAGTATTTCGAAGTAACAAGAGCTGGAGAGATTCGTAACGACGAGCTGTGTTTAGACACAGACATGACGGGAGCACACGTCTTACTCAATGACTGTAGCAGCACGAGAAACCCACCCACGTCTCAGCAATGGGTGATTCAGGTAGGATGGTGGGCGTACAGTAGACACGGGGGAGAAAGGGGGTGGGGGGGGGGGGGTAAAGAGAATGTATCCCATTTGCAAAAGTTATGAAATTCAGCAGGTATCAGCAACGATGACGTGTATGAAATCTCAGTCATAATTTCACGAACATTTTCAGGACTAGAGGGAAAACTATCCTTGTTTACGTTTGAAACGCACCGTCAGTAGTCTACATACATAATCGTGTTGTCCCTGTCAGTGCACGATGCGGGCTTATCTTAACATGGCTTACTCTTTTATATGTTCGAATAACGCTTCCGGTTCGTCCCGACTCATTCCATGGTTCCCAAAACGTGCAAATATGACTTTTAAGTCTTACGGAACATTGGCTGCCTAGTTTGAAACATGGCTATACAGACATTCATTCAAATTCCTGTCCACGAGAAAGGTGGTTTTCCTTCCTTCTACAAAATGTTGTCCCCTTAAAGCTCGTCGTATTTGTCTTATCAACCCGGTTTTCTTTTCTTATCAATATTGACGACTGTACACAGTATATACTATGATAAGCTCTCACAGAATCGATTTTGGTGTCCTATGATATTACTATCATTATTATTATATTCATATTTTGATTATTAATTGGTAAAAGAGACTTAATTAGAATAGAAACGGAGAAGCCTATCGAAACAATGTATCACAATGTAGTATATGGACATCTAGTTCACCTGCCAATAAATAGCAAAGATATTCCCTGCAGTCTGAAAATAAGGATTTGGATTTCAGTAATCCAAGGTTTGCATTTACAAAGCTCTCTTATTAAAAAAAAAATATTGTAACAGCGCTTCACGCGTTTTGAATACAACAACTATTAGGAGAAAAACAATCAAATTATCATAGTTATTAATCCTACATCATACAAAAAAAATCCGCTCTTTGTAAATAACATTGGCAAAGAGTAGTAGTCACCATGGCAAACAGCTATGAAAATTAACTACATTTTCATTTTGCTTTCCCATCCATCTGTACTTTCACTACTCGATATTAGGACACCGGGCTGGTCTTGAACGTCCAGAGGAATCGCTGCATGCACGTAGCGGGTGCCCGGAAGGGTGCCCCGGTGGAGCTTCGGCCATGCACACTGGGCGATCGCCGTCAGCAATGGATGCTATGATGATTGAATAGTGATCATTAACTCTTCAAGTGCCATCAATGTCGGTTTCCACAGGATCCCTACGGGAACGCTTGTCGTGCTATTGTTTGCGGTACGCAAAGCATTGATCCAATTTTTGTGCAAAATATGCCATTCTATTTATATATCTATTAATTTATTATGATCGAGATTGACATAAAATCAGACTATGTCGTATTGAGCGCAAAATAGACCGTTCTATTGGTCAGTGTCTATTTGAGTCATTATCTCATTTTGACTATCAAACGTAAAACAGCATTCTTTCGGATTAATTAATTTATTGCATTGATGAAATCAAAATAGATTTTGATCAAATCAAATACAAAATGCATTTCATGTATTTGTTATTTATTTTCGATAAGACCCATGCAAATGGTGCAATACATCTAATTGTTTTTTTTAAAGGAAATTGTAGGCATACACCCAGTAGGTCCATTCTGTAAATTAATGAAGAACAAGTCAGAAAACAATCTTGGAATCGGAGGGGATTTACGGATCAAGACACGATAACATGGAAACAGAATACATAAGAGTTTCATTCAATCTGAGTAATTCAATGAAGTCTTAAACCCGTGAATAAAGCCCACATATAGGGAAGCATAGACACGGTTATTGAAGCTATGATCACCATCGTCGGTTGAGATGGCGTTTCATGGCGGCTCGCTAATTTATTAATAATTCATTATTCATTCAATATCCTTGATACAAGTTAACTAATAGGCTTGTATTGTCCTCCCTGATGACCTGCAATTCTGTGAGCTTCACCAAAGACCGTGTTAGAACCGTACACAGACTGTGCTTGTCACTCATCTGGGGTGTGGCTATGATTGTTATCACTATTATTGAATAGATAGATTATCGCACCGCCATGAACCGCCACCTAAACCGGCGATGTGTGATCGCACCTTAATAGCCGGTTGGTCTTCATAGACAGTGGTCGCTGTAGGCAGGTTTGGCTCTATATAAATATAGATGGCTGGTAGCTGTCAGTGTAATGTCTCTTTGATCTCAATAAGCCTACATGTACACTCGCAATTAGCATGATCAGTGCAATAAGTAGAGTTCAGTATTTGATCTCGTGAATATGAAGGATGTGCAATGCTTGGGGCTAAAGGTATTAGCCTATCATGAAATAGTTGAACATAAAAGTGTGCATTTTCAACGGCGGCGTACCTAGAAAATGTATTGAAGCTGGACTAACTTCGTAGGCCCATCTGTTTTAGTATATACCCATCGCCCATTCGAGTTATGAAATAAACGTTTAGCATATACGTTTTCAGTTATGGAAATTACCATCAATGGTAACTGCCATGGCAACAGATGCAATAATGAGAGCTCATTGGCTGTTGATTTGGTAGTTACCATTGATAGTAAGTTACAATAATTAAAAAACTATATATGGTGATGCAATAGTATGTCTTCGTATTGATTTGAAACATAATGGGGTCATGGCACAACCGATATGCCGTTTCCACAGCTCACGTTAAGGAATCGGCCCGATTGATAATACCGGTAGTGGTTGAAATCAATCAGAGCTGGAACAATAAATGCCGACAGAACGGTTCTGCCATGATTCCTGCATTTAACGTAAAATGGAAAGTCCATCCTAAAATTAAGTTAATTCGTAAAAAAAAAAACATGTTAATGAAGATTTGTCAAAAAAAAGAAAAAATATAAATTTTCATTTTGTGACGTCACGTGTGAGATGCTTTCCCATAATCATTTTGTGTATACTATCTTTTTGAATATGTAAATTTTCTCGAAAGTATATATGGCATGTCACCTGTGCATTTGATAAATCGTTAGACACATTTTACACACTGTCCTATGAACAAGATTTATTCCTTCATCAAAAACCAGAAAAGGGGAAATCTATGGGGAAACATAATACATGGGAAAGCATCTCGCACGTGACGCACAAAATCAAAAATTAAAATAAAAATCATAACTCTCTTATCCTTCGACGGATTCTCGTTAAACCTTCATAAATTCTTTCATCTTTCTGCTTTTATTAAAAGCAAATTAATTTTGTGGTGGACTTTGTCTTTAAGTAATGTCAGTTTTATATTGTGGGCTCTCATGGGTAAGAGGTATCAAGTTGATAGATATGGCGCATTATGAATGACGTTGTTATTATTTAAGTACTAGTATATATAACAATAAAAAAATAAGTATTTGACTTCAGTAAAAATATTTTCTTGATATTATTTCCATTTGTCCATTTGCGTTTGTCTTTCACGGTCAGAGTCTGTTTTGTTCAGTTCTTGGGAGTGTATCAGCACCATGAGTTTGTAAAGAAAAAAGGGCCCGACTTCTCGGAAGTCAATCCTGGCCTTACTTGGGTAAGTGCTACAATTGTTTTGCCCATCAAAACAGAAGAGGATTCGGAAAGGAATGACTTTCTCGATAAAGGCTTTCTTGATGATGGAACCACTTCTGAATTATGTGGACGTGTAACATGCAATAACCCGGCCACTCTTAGTCATTATGCATGATACTGTGTTGTTGGTATGAGTATGACGTATAATTATCCACTTATATTATTATTTATACATTATTTGGATATTATTACATTGTGTTCGTAATGGAAACCGTATTAAACAGTATGTTCAGCGGGTGTGTGTGCGTGTGTATATGTGTATGTGGGTGTATGTGTGTGTGCGAGTATAGGCGTATGTATGTATGTGTGTGTTTGTGTGTGTGTGTGTGTGTGTGTGTGTGTGTGTGTGTTCAGAGAGAGAGTGAGAGTGTGTGTGTGTGTGTGGGGGGGGGGCGTAGTGTAGGTAAGTGATTACGGAGTACGCCTCATAATTTCATAAATCCCTGCACATTTAAAAAAAAATAGGAGAGGAGGTATCTTCTAAATTTTACGGATGCGTTCTGGACTTGTAAATAATGTGAAGAAAGTCCTTTTATTTGACATTAGCAGAACATTGCTCGAGGCCGGGAGCTAGCTATAGCTATGTTCCTTGTATAATCAATATTTTACAAGGGAGTGAAAAAAAAAAATCCGTAAAGGGACACTAGCTCGAGACTGATCGGACTGTACGGATCAAGATAGCGTTTAAGGATAGTTTGATTTTGTTTTGAAATAAATGTTATTAGTTGATCAATGCACATATTAAAAATTATACATAGGCCTGATGATACATCGCATGATTTTGGAGTCGCAAAAACCGAGACCGCACAACTGTGGTCCGAGCAGAGCCCTTTACAACTCGATTCGAGATTTTTGTTTATGGCGCATGTTGTTATCTGCTTGCCCATCAAAGCTGCAGGCGCCTTGCTGCTCCCGATCGAAACCGAATAGGCGTACTACATGTACAAGTAATTCGTTTGTGGACTGACACCGAGACACAGGACCAAAGATTTTTTTTTTTGTTTTAAGTCATATTTTATTTCTTCCTCATAGTATATGACAATAACATATCATATGAAATAATTTACATAGTTAATTAAAAATTCATTTCTATATTTTATCATTCATGAGCATTTTCAATTGATTATGAAATAGCATGAATTATATCCGAAAGAAAAGTGAATAAACTTAAATCCATCTATACACATTCTTTTACATGTTTTTTAACAGTTTATAATTGAAATAGGAGTAGTAGACAGAATTATATAAATCTCAAATTATAATTTGTTTTTGCATTTACAGTATCATATTTAATCAAAGTAATTTTGAAGAAGTTATATCAAAATCACACTCACCCACGCTTAACCCCAACCTGTGAAAAAAAAAAAAATCCTTTGAACAGAGTAGGTCTCTCTGCAGGTACATGTACTCTAGAGGAGAGACACGGACATACTATACCACAGAGACTTCAAGTGCGCCATCTATTGTTGGTAATAGCGAAAGCGAAACGAGATTCGACGTTTACCGTAAACTTGGCGATTGTGTCACATTTAATTGTTTTACAGTAACCGCCTTCAAAATGGGGAAATCGTTCGCTAATTTCATGTGCAAGAAATTCTTTCATCCTGCTTCGTACGCCAACATCAAAAGAGTGAGTACCAGGTGCAATTTAACCTTGCATTTTGCATATATCTGTAGTCGGAGATAGCTGGATTTTCGAGCTAGTCCCATATATTAATTATAGTGAGTGGTCCACAAACCGACCCCTACCCTAGTCACCAGCTACAATCTCCATGCATAGGCATGATACTAGATAGAACGTGTGTATGAAGTAAGGCAGAACGGCCTAAAATTGGAAATTACCATAACTATTTAATTTGGCTAAATAAAATAATATAACTTGCAGGTCGTTTTCCTTACGTCAATCTAGATCTAAAACATAAGGAAGAGTGAAAAAAATATTAATAGTTTACTCACGGCTCGGCCTGCTTGTATCCTTTGCTAGGGACGCCCACAAAATATTAAAACAACTCCAAAATACAAATGCTCACCATATATGCTTGTTTGCAATATTGATAATCCATAGAAATCATTAATTTTGGCAAAATAACAAGAAAAGTATTTATTTAAACAAGATTTTAGCATCGTCTCCGAGTCACAGATTATGCGGCTACACTGTACACAAAATTCGCGTAATTGCTAACATTAATTAACGCTTTACCGGTACTCGCTTAGCGTATATTCCGGTGGGTTGCTGAATCCGCACGGGATCAGCCAGCCTATTGTTACGTCAGGCATGCATGCATATTGCCAATCGGACTTTCTGCGAGCGTGCGGTGGGCACATGCGAACGGCGCAGCACGGCCGATACATGTTCAGATATTCATGTAGTATAGTGCGCGCGTGTGTAGGACGCCGTGTCGGTGCAAGCCACGCATCGCGGTCAGCTATATATAGCGCCGATCCGACCGGCTTGGCTTAGCGAGTAACGGGTGGCCGACAGTGGCGGCCAAGCGCAGCTTACCCGTAGCTACAACTAGCAGCCGACAAGCGAGGCTTAGAATTGCGCGACGATTGTCGTTGCCCCCTCCGGAATTTCATAAAATTTATCAACACCGCATATTCATAGATCTAAATATGGGCTCATAAAACCCTTTTGCGGCACAACTGCGCCTTTGTAAAACGTTATAAATCAAAAGCCAAATAGAAGTTCAGTATTTACTCTTGACACTATTCTTGTTTCGAATTGATCCACATTTTCATTTTCACCATAATTCACAAAAAAGTGAAGTGGATTTTCAAAAACTTACCGCAAAATGCTTCGATCTCGCTCGGTCATCGCAGCTTTCCCAAAAATTGTTGTTGCATATGAAAGAAGAACTCACAGGGTTGTCGAGCTGAAAATCTCAACCCATAAATTTACTTTGATTATATTCTACATCGGAATTCCCCTACCCAAACAGATCATGCATCTCACAAATTGCGCCCACCATTTTGCCATTCCGTTTTCGCACTTACGTGCGAAGCGCCACCTAGTGACACATGGGCGTCCCTACCTTTGCTGTCCGAAAAAAAAAGGGACTGCCATAAGAGTGTCTGCATGGTCTTCATTTTGATTGTATTTTCGCAGAACGTGCATGATTGTAGTGCTGGAGTCATGCACATCGCAAATTTTTGAAAAAATAGACTTTCTGGTCGGCATATAATCTTGACATTTGCAGAGTAGGCCTAACTAGTCTAATGTGATTTTTTTTGTACCTTTAGATGTCAAAAGACGATAATTTGATGATTTTTTACTTGCAGTTGCTTAGCGCACATTATCGGTTCAGGCCGGTTGCAAGGTTCAGTGATGTGAATGTGCGTTGTTTTACCAAACTATATCTGAAGCGCACTTTCTCTGAAAGTTTCTTGTTAATCTTCAATGAAAAAAAAAAAGTTCTTTAAAGAGCGTAACTTTTTTTAATCTGTCAGTGAAATTCCATACTTTCAGTGTTATGAGTATCAATGCTATTGAGCCACACTCTTATTGGCTATTTTGGGGGGCTGAAAACAAACATTTAGTGGTCTCCAACATATTGGAATATTGGCCCCCAAAATAAACCAATTAGGGGATGGGGGGTGGTTGCAGGGAAGTGTGAATGATAGTTAAGGATATAGTCTAACAACATAATTTGGTAATTTTGTTCGTTATTCAAAGGTATGGATGGCAGAACAGAGGACAGATGCAGAGAAGAAGAAACAGGACACACTGAGGGCAGAGTATGAGAGAGAACAGGACATTTATAATAACAGGTACAGCAGAACCTCCAATCTTTCTGCTTATTCAACTCAATTTCATCTGTGTTCGCATAACAAATGCACAATTACAAACTCAAAACATATTTTATACATTTTGCACAACAAACAAGAAAACTTGATCTTAACTAATTTCTAGTTAACTTCAATTAATGGTTAATTGTGGCACAACTGAATTGATTAATCAAGTTGCTTTTGACCAATGGACAAGTATAATGTAACTTACGGTAACATACATGTAATTATTGGTGTTTTTGTTTCAGTTAAAATTGAAAATATTGCTTGCAATAATAATAATGATCTTATTATTGTATCAATTCAATTGCCATGACACCAAGCAATTATATGGCAGGCACACTTCTCTTTAAATGCACCTTCATATACATGTAGTTTGAGCAAACTATTTGTGCAAAGACTCCGTTTTCTTCATGTCCTTTTTATGTAAGATAACAAACAGAAATTCAACTACTTGAAATTCCAGAATAACAACTTTTCATGATTTTCTTTTAATACTGCAATGTAACTATACTCTTCATGTAATGACATGCTAAATATTACAATTTATTAGTGCATATCAGTACCCAAGTACAGTACATGTATTGCAAAAATTTTATTTTTCATACATGCAATCCCCTGTATAATGTTGTTACATTTAATTCTATACTGGTAATGTATTTGTATGGTCAAATGAACAATAATTAATTGTAATAAGAGAGTGCCTTGTTTACATGGATGTCTCAAAAGTCTCTCAAACATGGCCCGCTTCTTTATGAAATGACTCATCTATAAACTGGCAGATTGTTACACCCTGTGACCTTTGACCTTTGACCCCTACAGGCAGCTGATGGGGGATGTGCGGGTCAAGCACGGCCTCAACTTCATGTACGAGCCTCCAAAAGGTCTGAAGACGGAGGAGCATGATAAGGCAGCCGGAGAGGAGGTTGAGTACAAGTTTGAGTGGCAGAGGAGCGCGCCCAGGGAGGGCTATGCCAAGGATATGGAGGTTACTGATCAGCCCTTCGGTATCGCTGTCCGCAACGTCAAGTGTATCCGATGTCGCAAGTGGGGTCACGTCAATACCGACAGAGAGGTATGTCAATAAATAACGGGGTCAAGTTTCTTTGTTTTGCTTTATTCTTAGGCTGGGAGTTAACATCACCATAGTCAATCTCATTATATGAGAATCAAAATACACGGAGGTCTATGTCAGAAAAATTGGGACCCAAGAAATGTCCTTGTAATAAGCAGGTTCTCGCTATACCTGTCCTCATTATAACTAGGTTTGCCTGTATTGCTATTCGTTACCATTTTGTAGGGTATCTTGTTGCTTTCTGACAAGCGTCATCACTTTTGCAAGAGGGCTACTCTGTCTTTAACGTGTGACAATGCTGCTGATATATTCAATGAGCTCACCCCCACCCCCCCCCATTCTACCTCCCTCTCCTCAGTGTCCACTCTTTGACCAGTCCAAAGATGAGGAGATACCTGGACCAAGCACAGACACGGCTGACCTGATGGACGACATGAGGCGGGATGGCCTGGCCCTTAAACAAAATGTCTTGGGCCGCAGGGTCAACGAAGAGGCAAAGAACCAGGTATTGTGGCTTTCATTTGACCACATCAGGGTCTAGGGACTTCATCGGGAACAAAAAAATATGTTGAAGACATATACCCACTTGTGTCATGCCATGGATTTGGTTGGGGGCATGTAACGCAACTTAACAACATCATTTTTGTCAAAAGGAACCTTCTGTAATGATGTTTTTTATTGTGTGTCAGGAATTCATGTAAAATGTTGTGTCCCAAACCATCAATAGAAATAATTGGTGCAAAGCTAGGACATGACCCCAACATAATAATCAGAATTTAAATGTTGCTATTCATGTTCATCTATTGTAAGATGTGCATGTAGCTACCATGGAAACAGCCACTAAGCTCCGAGCATTGAAGGTGTAGCTATGGTAATTACACGTAAAGTTCCAATCATACTGGTAGTAGAGCTAAACATTTATAGGTTTAGGCGCATCTTAGGCTGATGATTGAAAGTGAAGGCAACTTTGGATAACATTGCCAATAACATTAGCCGCATTGCTATTTAATAGACATATCATCTTTTTTTACTTGTCAGAATGTTAGAATGTGTACATGTCTGCATGTCTGGATATTTGTGAAAATGTGAATTTTGCTTTTTGCCAATTATGAAATACAATTTCAATGTTCTTTTTAATGGCTTCATTAATGCGACAGATAACACCATACATAACATCCCATTTGTGATTTCTTTGATAAGGCTTCATCAATGTTACGAAGAAAGGCTTTTACGCTGAATGTCAAAGATATTTACATGTATTTATTAATTTGTTTTTTTTATAGCAATTCGTTGGGAGCAGCGATGACGATGAGGAAGATGATGTTGAACCGGAAGAAGCATTCCTCAAATCCCTCTCCATGAAAGAAAAAGTGAAATTACTTAAGTAAGTACTCATTTGGCTAGACAATGTGAGAAGGAGACCACTAATCCATTAATGTGTTCATTGTTTTCTGCATTTTCATGCAACCGTTTGACAAGAAACAAGGTTTCATGGGGTAGATGTATGGAGGAAATAGATCTGAAAATATCTTGGGAAATGGTAAAACAAACAAATTTAATCTGTAGAAGACTGTGGCTTTGGAGTTTATCTAAATCTGTTTTGAGATTTCATGTGTGTTTGCAGCATCTTCTTGTGTGATTTCTCCATTATTTGGAAAACACAATTTATCAAATAAAATGTTAGCTATTTTTTAGTTGAACCCTAGATTAATGTACTTTGTTATGTATGTAAGTGCAATACATATATTGATAATGATGTCATTCATCAGATCAAGTTCTTTATTTAGAGATTTTGAGATGTCAAACTGTTATTATTGTTCAAGTTTGGGTTATTAGGTCAATAGTATACTGATACATTATTTTTTTTTTACTGTAAACTGAGATACATGTATTATGGTAGTGATCAATACATTTTTGGTTACAGTGCAGTGATATTTTCTGCTTCCTACAGAAAACTGGAGAAGATGGAGAAAAAACAGAAAAGACTTGACTCCAAGAAATCAAAGAAAGATAAGGATAGGAAGAAGATGAAAAAGAAAGTGAAGAGGACTCCATCCTCTGATGAATCTGATGATAGTGCCAGCTCAGATGATGAGCGGAAGGTGAGACTGAAGAGAAACAAGAGGCAGAATGGTGGAGCCTCTAGAGAGACCAGATCAAAGCCTTCTTCAGACAGCGACTCTGATGAGAAACAGAGAGGGAAGTCTCATTACAAACACTCACACCAAAGGATAGACTCACAGTGGAGGAATAGTTCTAGGAGAGAGGAGCGGGGGGATAGAGAAAGAAGAATCAAGGAAGAACCCCTGAGTGACGATGGGATGAGACACGGCAAGAAGGAACGCCGGAGGAGAGAGGAACACGTCACAGCTGACAGGGAAATCAAGAGAGAGAGGCGGAGCAGAAGCAGAAGTTTAGAGGCTGACATGGACAATGATAGGAGGAATAAGAAAAGGGAAGAGCGAAGAGCAGAAAGAGGAGAGGATAGTCACCGTGACAGAAAACATGCTAGGGGCAGCACAGACAGACGTGGGAGGGAGGATTATAAGGACTCACACAGCAGGAGTGATGGTTATCGAGAGGAGGATAGGGGGCATAGGCGGAGAGAAGAACATCGTCATGAGCATGGAGGCGGGTCAAGGAAGGAGAGAAATGGCAGAGAATAGGGGTCAAGAAGTAGGGCTTGGCTGGATGCTGACAGCTCAGACTCTTGAGATATACTGTAGGAGTCTAAGCCCAGTCAGGAGTCATAAAATTATGGTCATAATTCTCAAAATAGAAACACAAAAAAAGTATTTTGATTAGGGTTGATATGCATCAAGTTTGAAATTGTTTGCGTGGTCATTGCAGATTTTAATTTGACCATCGGTCCATAAGTTTAAACTGGTTTACAACCAACACTAACACACAGTTGCATTGTTCAAGAACTAAATAATCTGAAAAATGTATTGGAAATAACTCATTTCATGTGTAGCTACAAGATTTATATGGGCATATGGGAGATAATTTCTTACATAAAGTGTTTTTAGCTTTCAAGATGAAAATGTTCAAGTTTCATTAAACTATTCTGTCCATGTTGCAACTTTAAACCGCAAACAACGAACAATGACAGTGGTATCTCGCAAGTTGTGTGTTGATAAATGATAATACAAATTGTACATGTTTACATATGTTATGCATTTTAAATAAGATGAGCAGCCTGTACCATTTCTTATACATAAACGTTACCTGTTTAGGAGTCAGAATTGACCTCAAACCAATCTGATAATTTTGTCTGAGATGTAAGTACACTGTATGTATTTGTGCGGTACAATGTAATGCAGGTACAATGTAGATCAGTAAGGCCCATTGTACAAGACAACAAATCGCACATCAGTGATTTTGACAGAGCATCTTGTTACTTTGCACACACAATACATGTACAAGTATGATTATGTAATGCAAGGGGGTTTTAAAGGTTGCCTTTCATTCAACACCACTAATTCAGAAAATCTGTTAGAGGAGTCGATACAGTCATGAAACTCGGCATGGATCACCTAGTGATACCATGTACAAAATCACATTTAAAAAAGTGAACAATTATTTTTGTTTACATTTGAAACACCCTATTGTGTAGTGGCCATAGTCTATTTTTATATAATTATATAATTCTGTGTTAAAGTCAGAATGTCCCTTTTGCAGGTCAAAGAAATTAACATTTTGTAAAAACCAGAGAAAATTGAAGAAGACACTGTTTCAGAACTTCCCTGGAACTGGAAACTGACTTAGAGCAAAATTATTATCCCTAGATTTTGAGGTTTTGTGCTGGTCCGTAACCTATAGCCTAGAGACCGGCAAACCATTGTGCGCTTTGGTCCGCACCACAGTGCCTGCGTTCAATGGGAGCATGCCCTCGGTGCGTGGCAGATAGCACACCGACAGGGGCAATCCAATTGTGAATGTAGAATACGGCCACAAGGTTTCAAATGTAAACATCAATACATTGTCACTTTTCCTGAAAATGGTTTGTGAGGCTGTGACTGAGATTTCACATATGTTATGATTCGTGTATTTTCATGCATTTTGCTTATGGGACACCCTGCCTTAAAGAGTTGCTAAATTAGAAAAATAAGTCCCCACTAATCCATGTAAAATTATCCACTAAAAACGAATTTCACATTCGTTTGCCGCAATGAAGTCTCATTTTGATGAAAATTTGAAAAAACGCACGACTCCAGTGATGTCAGAGAAGTCAAAATGCCACGAATGACAATGGCGTGAATCAAATTTTATTCACGGCGTTCAAACAAGGTGTTACCGATGGGAATCCCAAAGCTTGTCCGAGGTTTGTCCGAGTAGCAACAACTAATATATTCAAAGTGCATTCCATCCATTGAATCTGAATGACAACATACAGGTGAATGCAATAACGTGTTACTACTCAGTTAGGGGGAAAGTTGTGAATGTATTACAAATTTGGTCTATTGTTGACTTCCATATATTGTTAGTGGCATTTATGGCATTTGGACTTCTCTGACGTCACTGGAGGCGTGCGTTTTTTCAAATGTTCGTCAAAATGAGACTTTTTTGGGGCAAACAAATGTGAAATTCGTTTTTAGTGGATAATTTTACATAGATTAGTGGGAACTTCTTTTCCTAATTTAGTAACCCTTTAAAGTAAGTTCCAGTTCTGATATTGAGAGGAAAGATCTTATACATGTATGACATTACCTTCCATTTTCTGTAGTATTTCAACAATTCTATTTTTTTTTTATCTACAAATGGGCTCTCCTAACTTGAAAGGGATTGGATTATCATTGTTCACTGAATGCTTTTATTGAATTACATGGCCTGTTCATTGTATACATACAATGAAATCTGTCTATAGTGGCCACACAAGGGAAACAAAAATTGTGGCTTTTATAGACAGGTGACTGCTATAGACAGGTTCTTTAATACATGATCTCTCTCCGGGGGAATTGTTTTACTGGCCACTATAGACAGGTTGGCTGCTATAGACAGGTGGCCACTTAGACGGGTTTGACTGTATATATATATATATGTGTACACCTACTTCAAATAATTCCCTCTTAATAAGTATGTACATGTATTTTGTGATCCATATGTTGGTTATTAAACTTCTGCAAACTGGTAGAGACGAGGTTCGCTATGTACATGTATGTATTCGATATGATGGTGTAGGTATGCAAATCATGAGTAAGGGTGAGAAATAAATGGTGGGGGACGTTAACACTCTGTACATGTATTAGAAGAAAGCAGAGCAGGACGCTTCAAAGATATGAAGAGGAAGAGACGTAGAAGTAATGGTAGTGTACGAGAGAGGTGCGACATGACCCAGAAGGAAAAATACTCGACCGACTCCCCTCTGCCCCACCCTCCCCTCCCCCACTATTCGTAGCCCCATGCATGTCTGGACCATAACTGATGGTCAGCATGATTTTCAAGTTGCACCACCTGAGAACATCAGTTACAGGACTTGCAACTGGCTGATACAGTATTAACTAGTGACCATGCATGGAAATTGTGAAGGGATCACTGGTCCAGTTGAACATTCTTCTTCAGTTAGAAAAAAACCCAGTTGAACCAATTGAATCAACAGGTAACCCTTGACATTGAAATTGAAATGAAAGTACACAAATACATCACCATACACTTTGGTTGAAATTGATGGGACTCGTTTTATTGATAGAAAAATATTTTCAAAAGTTGTGCATATCTGACTTCAAAAAAAGGAAAAGCAATTCAGATGAACATCACAAATACATGTAGTGAGAATCAACATTACCCAACTACAGCTTGACATGTGTTACACAACTCACTCAACAGGCCTCTTGAAGGAGGTAATATGGTACTAGATACACTACAAAAACAAAGAATGCTGCTCATTTCTCTAGTTGGCGAATACATGTACTCCTATAAACTTGCCTGTACTAGAGGGCAATTCCGATTCTGATAACAAGTTGAACCAAATGACAGCAGAAGATAAAGAGAAAGGCATTGGCAACAGTTTAGGAACAATCAGATGCTATTTCTCTAGTTGGCCAACAGTGTATTGATCTCCACAATGTACCTGCCGACAATCAAGTGGAACTCGTATCCTAACAAGTTGAATTGAATAACTGCATAAAAATTTGAGAAATGCATTGGCCCCCTAAAAAAAAATCAGATATATTATAAAGAAGTTATTTGTGTTTATAGGAATAAATGACTAGCCCTGTAATCTTGCAGTGTACATGCAGGGTAGACAAGTGATGCTCTGTGTAGTATACTATTTATGTATGGAGCTCATGAACAATTAAAACACTAACTGTTCATCAGTCACTCTAGACCAATGGAATACCCTTGAAGGTTGATAGAAATCATATAGAATTGAGTGGTACATGTAGTACCATAATCAAAATAATTCACAATTTCCTTATAATGATATCTCAATCTAATTCTAAAGTTTCATCCAATCTGCTACATGTACTGGGATTTTTCTGCTTTATTCAAGTCTAGATTTCATTCATCTACAAGTACTATGACTTTGTGCATTGCATGTATGATCCCACATCAAAAATAAATAATGGATAACAGTGGCAAAATGTACCTACTGTGTTACTTTACAATTAACATAATTCACAATTACATCACTTTACAATTATCATAATTCACAATTACATCACTTTACAATTATCATAATTCACAATTACATCACTTTTCAATGGCAATGACAACCATTCAAAAGAATGCATGTATTCTTCAACTGACCTTAAAAAATAAGGTCTTAAAACATCTTTTATACAAGGTATCTGTAATGATACCCAATGACAAAAATCAAACATGACAAGCTGCAAAGGCTTCATACACACACAATACAATTTAGTATACAAATAATGAATGTTTTTTAGTGTAATAGACAGAATATTTCATGAGGTGAAAGATGAAAAAGATCCATGAATCAAAACAAGGCATTAGCAATATTGTGTCTCGCCCACTTGCGAAAATAACCAGAAATATCGCGATCTCCGTTGCTATGCAAAAGAATTGTATCCCTGACCTCAAATGACCTTTCACCTTATCCTGTGACCTCCAATGGTACCATAACATGAAGGTACCCCCAGTGCATCTATGACCCAAGTTAGGTTGTAATCCAAGCAACCTATGTGAAGTTATTTGTCAAAAGAGAGTCTTGCAGGTAAACTTTAACGTATGACCTCAAATGACCTTTGACCTTATCCTGTGACCTCCAACGGTACTATAACATGAAGGTACCCCTAGTGCATCTATGACCCAAGTTAGGTTGTAATCCAAGCAACCTATGTGAAGTTATTTGTCAAAAGAGAGTCTTGCAGGTAAACTTTAACGTATGACCTCAAATGACCTTTGACCTTATCCTGTGACCTCCAACGGCACCATAACATGAAGGTACCCCCAGTGCATCTATGACCCAAGTTAGGTTGTAATCCAAGCAACCCATGTGAAGTTATTTGTCAAAAGAGAGTCTTGCAGGTAAACTTTAACGTATGACCTCAAATGACCTTTGACCTTATCCTGTGACCTCCAACGGTACCATAACATGAAGGTACCCCCAGTGCATCTATGACCCAAGTTAGGTTGTAATCCCAGCGACGTATGTGAAGTTATTTGTCAAAAGAGAGTCTTGCAGGTAAACTTTAACGTATGACCTCAAATGACCTTTGACCTTATCCTGTGACCTCCAATGGTACCATAACATGAAGGTACCCCTAGTGCATCTATGACCCAAGTTAAGTTGTAATCCAAGCAACCTATGTGAAGTTATTTGTCAAAAGAGAGTCTTGCAGGTAAACTTTAACGTATGACCTCAAATGACCTTTGACCTTATCCTGTGACCTCCAACGGCACCATAACATGAAGGTACCCCCAGTGCATCAATGACCCAAGTTAGGTTGTAATCCAAGCAACCTATGTGAAGTTATTTGTCAAAAGAGAGTCTTGCAGGTAAACTTTAACGTATGACCTCAAATGACCTTTGACCTTATCCTGTGACCTCCAACGGTACCATAACATGAAGGTACCCCCAGTGCATCTATGACCCAAGTTAGGTTGTAATCCAAGCAACCCATGTGAAGTTATTTGTCAAAAGAGAGTCTTGCAGGTAAACTTTAACATTTGTGACGGACGACGGACGACGGACGACGGACGACGGACGGACGACGGACGACGGACGGACGACGGACGGACGACGGACGGACGACGGACGGACGACGGACGGACGCCATTTGGATCCCTTAGTCTCGCCTTCACCTCCGGTGGGCGAGACAAAAAAGGGAGCCAAATTAATGAAGTGTCACAGGTCATCACAATTCTTGTTCCACAGGTTGTGCGAGACTGTAAAGAAAATAGTTGAATAACCAAACAGGGATATGCTTCTGCATTTTAGAATGATTATGCAAAATTTTGAGGGGTGGAGGGGGGGGGGGGACCATTATGGAATCCCCCTCCCCCCAACCTGATTAGGGTTAAGCTCAATTTACATGAAAATGATTCCATGACAGATTTAAGTTCATCGAGCACAGTAGACCTGTCTGCCGCCATCAACGGACAGTGTTTCTCCTGTGATGAACGAGGCACCGCTGGAAGCCAGAAACTTTATAGCGGACGCCACCTCACTAGGCTCCCCTGCCCGGCCCATCGGGTGCACCCTAGCGGCTCTCTGGACAAGTGAAAAGAAGCACACACACTATTACCACTTGTACGAACGATCAACAGTTGACATGAAACCATGATTATTCAACATTAGTTGTAGTTTCCTCTTGTCACTTTCTTGTACATATTTTCTAACATTTTGCAAACATTTTACAGGGCTTCAGTATCCTTATGATAAGTTATTGTAGGAGTCAAAAGTGTATGTGACCTCTGACCTTCTAACCTCAACATACTCAAAAATTGTCCTTACAGTGGGCCATGAAAACCCAGAATTGTTTCTCTTATTTACTAGATAAATTAATGTACCCATCTATATTGCTTGTCACTCAACGACGCATGCGCCAATGAGCAAAACCTTTCACAGAACCAAAGTACATCTCCCACCAGATACTCCCCCAACAGCGCCAGCTACGGCATTCCCTCCTTCTGGCCGCGAGCTGATAAGAAGCCCGAAGCCACGGAGAAGACAGGAGAGGGGGGGGGGGGGGGGGGGGGGGGGGAGGCGAGCGGAACATAGATGGGTACATTATTTTCTATTAAAGGGAGTGTACTGTAATGGGAAGACGAAAAAGCCTTCCAACAGGTGATAGTGAGCAATCATCTTGCCAATGGTCTTAAATTCATGAAATGCCCATCTTAGAAATCACAAAGAAGACACAACCCACATGAAGCAAAGCAAGTGATAAGGAGGAGTTGCGGGAGTATCGGGTGAGAGATGTTCTGTGAATTGTTTAGCTTGTTGGCACATGCGTAGTCAATTGACTAGCAATATAGATATAGGTGGGTACATTGATTTATTGCTGGAAATATATATTTTAGCATATGCTCATATTGCTATCTGGCGGACCAACAGATAGACCCACACTTCTCTGACTTCCAATACAGCTTATATGACCTCTGACCTTTTAACCCCATAATGCAGACAGAAACTACCTCCTTTTGAGCCACATCTGCTTCATCCTGAGTTACTATTTGGGGGGGTTGAGACTGAATCAATGATGAACGTACCTCTTGAATCTGTTCCTCCGTCATGCCATAGGCTAACTGAATAGGGGTCATGATGGTACCAGGGCTGTACAAACAATAATAAGGAATTTATGTTATAACTGGGCCATAAAAGAATAAATCCACCATGATGTTAAATTGGTTAAAAATGAAAGCAGCATATCAGTAATCAACAAAAATTTGTCAAAGGATAGGAAAGTTTTCACTTTTTATACTTTTAATACTTTGTGAGGTCACATGTGAAGTGCTATCATATATATTATGTGCTATATGATTCCATCTCTTCCCCCTTTTCTGATGAAGGAGTACATCTTTTTCATAGAGGTACAGTACAGTGTATGTGTGTTAAAACATGTGTCTAATGACGTATCAAATGCACAGGTAAAATAATACATATCCTCTTGAGATAATGGAAATTTAAGTAAAATACATTACACAATTTACAGGAGATTGCCTCGCAATTGGCATCACTAAATAAAAAGAAATAAGATGTATTACTCTGCCTTCCTTTGACGATTCTTTTCAAACTGTCACTCATTTGTTTCTTTCATGTTTTTTTTTCATTACAACCAACTTAACTTCAGGGTGAAACCTCAACGATAAGGGGTCATAGTGGTAATGATTTTGAGCCCCAATCATTGCAGGACCTTTCTGTTGTTATCACTGGTCTGCAGTTTGTTGAATCGGAATAATGTTTTGTGTTGAGATGACATCACACAAGAATGGGACCATTGGTCAGGACAGAATGGCATTCCAGTTCTTATGGGTCACATAGTCTACACCACTACTAACCCTCGCCCATAAGTAGTGCCTTCTAAAAAGTTCATTGTCCAATGCCTGAAAAACTTGCCATTTGGTTATAACATACAACGTATTTGAGATTATATTATCATTGTGGTAAGTTTGGTGATATTTAGTCAAATATTTTCATGTTATTCTTTACATTGTTGTATCAGCAAGTTTTGACAATTTAACCAATTTGATCTATTACATTTGGCCTGACTGCTATATAATTTCAGTGTAACAGGTTTGATGACATTTGGTCTTTTATTTCTTGAGTTATTGCATGAATTAGATCCAGACGAACCCAGACAACATGTACCTAATGCAAACATGGGAATGAACTTTAGTAATGATTGCTGCTGGATTATGTCCAAATGTTACATTTCCAATAACCGGCTAGTTAGCTGATCTGTGTTCTTTTTGTGAACGAGGCCATGGGGCATACAGGTTTTCAATTATTGTAACTTACCATCAATAGCACAGTAACTTCCATGGTAACAGCCAATGAGCTCTCATTATTGCACATGTTGCCTTGGTAGCTACCATTGATGGCAAGTTACAATAATTGGAAACCTTAATGCAACAGGGCCCTGGTCCACTCCTGGCACTACTTGGATGTGGGCAATTCCTCAAATGGGCAAATAATGGACACAGAAGGGTTCCTTCTTATGGATATGTTTTTTTTTTTTTTACAAGATAATCATATGTGAAGAATAAATAAATGGATGAATATAATAATTATAATACAATTGGGAGTAATGAAAGAAATAATTGAGCAACTGTGAGGGACAAACTGAACAGGTACATGAAAATGCTAAAGGCTAGGAAGAAAGAACTTACTTTACTGCATTGACTCGCACTCCTTTGGGGGCAAGCTCTGTAATGTGAGAAAATAACATCATTTCACATGTTTTAAAAGTCTCATGAATAATACTACAGTTGGGCCTGTGATCAACGTCACGGCTGATTGTAATCTATTGCAGTCAGACTGCAGTCAATGTATGGAGCTGATTGCATTTGATTGCAATCACTGTGCATTTGATCTTATAGGCTCCACTGTTATACACAAGCAAATTTCAGCCTTCTTCTGAAGAATGCTAAGAGAAAAGAGAGTTAAAAAATTCTAGAAAATGAAACTTTTTGTATTTCATGAATATGTCCATTCCTAAGTCCCCTTCAATTTGTTATATACCTTCTTGCGTGAAATTGCCCTTATTGTGGTGTGCAAAATATACTGTTTGCCATCTACATCTGTTGCCTGACATTGGTTCAAAATATATGTAGACTCCAAAGCATTGTTAACAATGGCAATTTGCAATGGATATCTGTGCTTTTGTTGTTAAACGGGTTAAACAAATATTATTTATGTTGAGACCTAATCGAGTAGCACAAGTGGTAACTTATGTTTTGTTCTTTACCCAGCCACTTGGCCCAAGTGGGATTTTGCAGTCTTCCGCAGACTGTCCATTGTTCAGTCATGCATGGAAATATCAAAATTTATGAAAATGGTACCAAAATATGCTCGGAGGATCACTCTACTAAGATAAAGTCATAAACATGTGATTAAATGTTCATACTTCAAACAAGACAACTTTAAAAAGATGGACATTTTTTTAACTCACTCTGTATAGACAGGTTTTCTCTATAGAAAGGTGGTCTCTATAGACGAGTGACCTATAAAGACAGGTGGTCTCTATAGACGAGTGACCTATAAAGACAGGTGGTCTCTATAGACAGTGGTCTTTGTATACAGGTGTACTCACCCACTGCAGAGACTCTGGTGCACTGGTCAACAGCCATCTTACAGATGTTGTAAGCAAGCATGTTGGCCATCTGAATAAGAACAAGATTAAAAGGAAAACTAAATATGACTCCGCTTCTTTGCTAGCTTCTTCTGGTTGAAAATGACATCCTTTCTGCTCAGAAAACATTGTCAGTTTGGTTTGGATTCCTAGTTGGAAATGAACCATTTGATTTCTGGTATTTGCACAAAAATTAATTTATAGCTTTTTTGGCCAAGTTCATTGACCTTTGACCCATCACTTCTTTGACTATCAATTTATCCAGTCTCTCTAAATTTACCATCTTTTTCCATCCTTGTATGAAGCTTGGATAAAATTGGACTATAGGTTTGAATGGAATGGGACAATTGGAGTTGTATTCATATTGAAAAAGATACATTTTGGAGGTATTGTATCAAAGTAAAATGACCTTTGACTTTTGACCTTTCAAGAATTTTAACCAAATGTCATCAGCCTTTCTCATTTCAATGATCCATCTATGTACAATGTTTGGTTGGGATTGGTCCACTGTATTTGTATTAATTGTGAAAAATTATCAATTTTGGAGCAATTTTTATCCAACTTTGGCAAAGTTCATTGCCCTTTCACCTGTGACCTGTCAGGAATTTAAAAAATATATATATCATCAGTCTACCTTCATGTATTGATCCATCTATGTACTATTTTTGGTTGCAATTTCATCATCGCATTTGTACTTAATATGAAAAACATCAATTCTGGGGCAATTTTTGGAAAGTTCATTGATCTTTGACCTGTGACCTTTCAGGTATTCTACTAAAAATGGTCATCAGTCTACCTCCAAGCAGTGAACCATCTTTGAATCATGCTCAATTGGAATTGCATTATTGGATTTTATTTATTGTGAAAAAAAAATTGCAACTATTTATAAAGTTCATTGACCTTTGAACTTTTTAACTCATGAAAAACTCACAGGATTCAAATTTAAAGCAAATGTGCTGAATAAATCTCAAGATATTGTGTAAATGCATTTGGGCCGGCCAGATGAACAGATGGAGGGACGGGCGAACGGACAACCCCAAAACATTTGGGGTTGTTTTGGGGGGTTTGGGGGGGCGTCCGTCCATCTGGGCGACCGGAATCAGCCACTTTGTGGCAATGGCATAAAAATCATTAAAAAAAACAGTGACGGATATCCTGAGAATGCAGTACTGCTCAGTAACTTATTCTAGACTAAAAATCAGCTTGAAAAGGGCTGCAGAGACAGAACTACACAGAATGGTGGGGACCAACTGGTCTGAAGCAACGAGGACAGCCTCAAGTCGTGTCCACTGGCAAAGTATCATTGATGGCCCATGCTCGCTAGCCTCGCTTAAAAGCAAGAAGCATAGTAAGAAAGTCACATATTTCGAGACACTTTCTGGTTTATGGATTTACCAGGCACCTGTAAACCATGAGAAATCAAAGTAAAAGACACTGAAGATGAGATATAAAGTGGCAAGGACATGATGTTAAAGATAAGGGAAAGGTGAAATGAAAACAATTAGTGGGGGAAATCTTGATAAAGATAAAGAGGATGAAAGCAAACACTGGTTCATAATGTGACATGAAAACAGAAGAAAAGAGGAGTAAAACCATCAATGAAGGAGAGGATGCAGGAGGCAGAACAAGGAAGATACAAATAATTTGCAGCTTAGGATTTATCCTATCAATCACTTTGATTACATCAATATGATGTGTTTCCATTGAGCAGTCAGAAAATGTATGGCCACATTTATACCAATCCATTCTAAAAACTCTGCTTACCACTCTTTTCCCACAGACGCTAGAAACGTTCACCACACTACCTGTAAACAGGACAGAGAAAAAGATTGAATTATCAACAAGCCAGCTTGCACAGACAGAAGTACAGAATTTGGAGCAGTATACCTTCTTCCTACAATTCAGTTTCAACTAGGTGTTAAAAAAAACTTTTTTCTATTATTATCATTCTCTCATAAACTCTAATTTTTTTCATGCATACTAATCTTCATTCCCTAAGCTTTCTATTGATGTAAAATGATTATATGTTTAGTGCAAAGCATTTTCAAAGTTTAGCAAAGTTTGTCACAAAATTTTGATCAAGCATTGATCAAAAAGGCAAGAAAATGCGGTTCAAAGTTTCTGTGCGATTCAAAAATTTTCATGCGGCCCTGAAAATGAAACTGCTTGAGCGAGGTACCGCGATGTCAATCAATATTCGCCACTCCCCTCAGCAACCCACGCACTCTCTCATTGGTCGTTGTGAACAAAAATGGACTGCCATAATGCATATTAGCTCCTTGTGTTTCTTTTGAACCTACGCACGGGTGACTTTCTTAAGCAAAGTTTGTCTTCATACAAGAGTATGAAATGGCGAGCAAGAAGTTTTGGGACTTACTGATCCAAACTAAATGTGTTACTGTTTTGACATACTATGTTGGCTGAAGAAAATTACTTCATGTTAATGAAAATGAGGATGTTTCTATGAGACAGACCAGAATGTGTCAAGAATAATGTTACTTCAAAATACATGTTGCTATTTTGACACACACCATGCTGATTTATATTCATGACACAATCAGCATTATGAACAACAAGACAAGACATGGAGGCAATACTGATAATTACAGTGTTATATAACTTGTGTTCTAGTGCTGAGTGTCTGTAATGAGTATTTAGAGAACCTAGTATTAATTAATTTGTCTAACATGACAATGACCTTGAAAATACAGCTGAAAATCACTAAAACATAAAAATCAGTCAATTTTCCTTATGTGTAGGGCGTTTTACAAAGACTTTCAATTGTGTGTCATTCTAATATCAATAGTGACTTAAAGCCTATAATTTTAATTCCATTTTGAGCTACACATAATACTGTAAAGCTCATGTACATTGTGAATAGTGCTCATTTTGAGGCATTAAAGGCTATTCTTATAATGATATTAAGGTTAACTTCCTTATGACATGTCTGATTTTTCTGTATTTTTCCTGCTTAAATTTAAATAACTTATTAAAGGGATTCAATAACATTTAAAAAAAAAAAAAAGAAGAAGAAGAGACTGAGCCACACAAACGATTTACCTTTGGTTGTTATAAGATGAGGGATGGCAAGGTTTGTCAGCTGGACTAGTGATCTGACGTTGAGGTTCAGCGTGGAGTCAAATTTCTCCATCAGGTCTTCACTCATGAGGGAAGTTGGTGAGCCTCCACCCGCATTATTCACCTGCAAACAATTTACATGCAACCAATGTGATGTAGGTGAGGTGATCTTTCTGTGTCACTCAAGATATTCTTACCAGTCAAACAAAATTAAGTTAAAGATCAATTTGTGTGGATACCAACTGGCAACTGACTTACAATGTAAACCCTAACAAGGCCGAGGTATTTGGCTCACCTATTACTGGGTGAGGAGGGGGGGATGGTGGATGCTCACCCCCCCCCCCCCCCCCCCAATTCAGAGCACGGCAACTAAACAAACAACAGCCACAAATCATCCATTTATGATCAATTATGCAAATTTATGCATATATATTCCTTCCTTTCTCCTGTAATTCAAGGTGGAATGTAATAATTTCTGGCAAAATGCTTCCTGAAAATTTCCATAAATATTTTTTAGAAGTTAATGTTCTTACCACTTACCAGTACGTCCAGTTGTCCAAAGTGCTGGATGGTCAAGTCCATGATCCTTTTGATGTCCCCCTCATCACACACGTCAGCCCTGATAGTCAGCACCTGCCAGAGTCAGCAAAGGTGGAAATTAAAATTCAATTAAATTCCATTGAATAAAGGTTTAATTAGCTTGACTTTTTGACAGCCAGAGCCAAACTGCATAGTCATCTGTATAATTGTTTAAAAACATTGAAATTGTGGCTATACACTGTTCATACATATAACTGATAACATTATACATTTAACAAATGGAAACATAAAATGAAATGCAACAATGATTTCACAAAACTAGAGAAATTTGACTGCAAGCACTCGCCTGGTATGCCTCCACCCTCCTGCGCAGACACTGAAGTATTGCCAAAATCTTGAATCTTTAGTAAAATTTTATCTTCTGATACATGGAAACCTTGCAATTTGACTATGAAATACACCTTTTATGAGAGAGAGACTTTTCATATATCATCATTGCACATCATTTGGTGATAATACATTTCACAATTTATCACAGACACAGCAACATTTTACAATTTGACCTTGACCTGTGACCTGTGGCCCTGTTGACATGTTTCATCTTTGCTATATACCGTGCAATATCGTTCGCTCCACCACTATTGGTCATGTCGGCAATAAATGCAGTATCTATAATTTTCCATCTTTTTCCCAGCTCTGAAAAAGGGAAATTTTTCCTCGTACTCTATTATCCAATTCAATTCAATTCAATTCAATAATGGTTTATTCAGTAAATATTCAAAAGTTACAAACAATAAAAGGAAAATACATGCAACTGCAGCCAAGAGGCTGCAATGTTGATGTTTACAAAAATAGGAATACAATAATGTAAATACAAAGTAAAGAGCTCATTCCTGACACGACCTACACATATATGATTAGAATATGAATATAAAAGTTTTAAAGGTTTGGGTGTAAATAGTTATAAAAGAGTACATGTATACGTGTGGTATGATTTAATACTGAGTACCGTATTTTTCGGTGTATAAGACGCATGTTTCTTCCCTTGAAAATCACGCCAAAGTCCAGGTGCGTCTTATACACGGCGTTAGCAAAAATCAGGTCTTTCAAACCAACACGTATACACCTGTATGGGACTACGCATTGTGTGACATTAAAAAAAGTGGATGGCTTTGATAGCCCGATACAATTGTTGTACCGGTAATACGATCTCAATCACATCACCAGCATACTTAACTGGAACTAAAAAATCCCCAGGAGTAGTATTTGTCCGCGAGACAACTCAAAGAAACCGCTGATCAAAAGGCTTAAACTAGAAAACTCCGTTTGATGGAGACTGCGATTGATTCTGTTATCAGCTCTGGCCACAAGCTGGCGCTAGTACACAAAGAACATAGAGCTACATTGAGACACTCTATGACAAAGAACGATCTTTGTGTACTAGCGCCAGCTTGTGGCCAGAGCTGATAATAGAATCAATGACAGTCTCCATCAAACGGAGTTTTCTAGTTTAAGCCATTTGATCAGCGGTTTCTTTGAGTTGTCTCGCGGACAAATACTACTCCTGGGGCTTTTTTAGTTCGGGTTAAGTATGCTGGTGATGTGATTGAGATCGTATTACTGGTACATCAATTGTGTCAGGCTATCAAAGCCATTTATTTTGTTGTTGACTGTATATATAGTCCCATACATGTGTATATGTGTTGAAACTTTATACGGACCCGATTTTTTTTTTTTTTTCAAATTGCGTGCTCAAAGTCGGGATGCGTCTTATCCGCCGTTGCGTCTTGTACGCCGAAATTTACGGTATATACAATATTAAAAATCATCATTTTATTGGCTGTTTAAGAGGTCAATGAAATATGGGATTGCACTGTTCCTAAATCTATTTGTTTTACAAATATGACCTATGGCAGCAGGGTGCATAGTCCGATATGCATTCTACACCCGAGTGGCGCGGGCACATCAAAACACTGCCACTGTATATACAGCTCAGTGCACGCTGCATGCACCAAGCGCAAATAATCCTTTCAGCACACGAGTGATGAGAGTATGGAAAGCCCCATACATGTACCACAAAATCCCCCAAAACGGAACGTTCCATATTTATATGGCTATAAAACTAAAAACTTTAAAAACGGGACAATTCTATTAAAAACGAAACAGTTGCCAAGTCTGCATAACAACTTACATACATGGCTCATATGGGCGAAAAAGAAACTTGACTTTGTAAGAAAAGATTTAGGATCAGAGAAAGCCTGATCACATGTCCTTCATCATGAGCTAACTCACACACTCACACACGCACATATACATTGATTCACAGTCGCACACAGACACAGACAAGGATCTACAGAGGGCAGCAGATCTGTTGGGTAATGAGCCGAGTCAGACAGGCAGCACAAGCAGGCAGAGGTACTAGTGATGCATGCTGCTCTTTCTCACGCCTTGCCAAACCTGCCAAACACCGCACCTTCTCTTTCTAAATCGTAGATGCAAAAAAAATTAACCTTTCGGCATGGTTTAGGGGTCTCAAATTTTCCTTCTTTCACATGCACAATAATTTAACATGATTGAACTTTCAATATCGACGATGTTTAACGTCGAAATTTCCTATGACAATATCTACTTAGTCATGAAGTCAATATCGCATATTTAATATTTCAATGATATTGGAATAGCAAACAGTACTTTGTCACATCAAAAATATCATGTGCCCACAGCAAGACCCACCTTGTCCTTGGTCAGTCCTTTCGCAAGACAGTTCTGCGCACTCTTCTCCAAGCGCCCCTCATTCCGACCAATCAGAGACAGACTAGCGCCAGCCTCTGCGAAGTGTAGGGCTGTCTCTGCTCCGATGCCAGAGCTGGCACCTATCAGGACAGAATGAAGCATGAAAGTTCACAAAACGAAATGTGTCAGACCACCTCAATAACCTATATTCCAAAGTCTGTAAGTCATTTTTTGGTGGTTGTGGTCCAGATCTCGAACTACCATAACCACTTTCTCCTAATAAAGAAAAGGTTGAAAGGAAAATATTTAGAATCCTTGTTATTTTTAAGAGGAAGAATGGTCGATAATTGATCTTTGACTTTCCAGGAATTTACCCAAACTTTCACCAGTCTACCACAATATGATACATCACTGTACCATGTTTGGTTAGAATTGCACCATTGTTATTGAATTGGGATATATTGTGAAAAATATCAATTTGGGGGCAGTTTTAGCCAATTTTGGCAAAGTTCATTAATTGACCTTTGACTTTTCAGGAATTCCACCAAAAGTGTCACCAGTCAACCCCTAAGTAGTTAGTGATCCAACTATGCACCATGTTTGGTTGGAATTACACCATTGGATTTGGATTTATTGTGAACAATTTAGATTTTGTGGCAGTTTTTAGAGATCCAAAAAGGAACTCTTTCTGTGGTCTGTCTTTCTGCTCCTACTTCTGTGCTGTCTGCTGGGTTGCAACATGCAGCCAACATGGCCAGGCTCAGGCCTAGACCTATTCACAATCACATTGATTGCAGATGTCCAACTATAAAAACCTGTGTGGACATTGTAAATTAAATGTAAGATGTGCATTGTTTACAGGTATAAGTATGACTATGTAAATATGTAGACTAACTAATTGGATCGGAAAGTAATAATTAATACACATGAAACAGGTAGGGTAGGATACCAAAGGGCATTAGCGCCGGACTTAGATCTAGGACAGATCTAGGGCGTGTTTCTCGACACGATGACAACTCTAACCTCAGATCGAATTACGATAGTTAGCACTGAGGGGATTCTCAAAGCTATTACAACTTTAACCTCAGCTCTAAATGCTGGAACTGCTTGGACCCTGTCATATTTATTGTTCTCGATCGGACGATCCTTGAGAACAATAGTGGCTTATGGAAAGCTGAGTTGCGTAATTAGGTCTGTGAAAAGTGAATAAATTTGCATCACGCGTTTTAAGATAACATTTCTGCAGCATTTTGTCAAAATTCGCTATGCATAAAATCAGCTGTGGCTGCTCACTTAACATCACTCCATTGAAGGCGAGATTCATGAAAAAGGTTAACAAATATTTCAAAATATTGAGTATCATTCTAGCATTCCGTAGATCAGAATGCTATTGTAAGCAAGCCAACATTTTAACACTGTTTAATGTTGAAAATTCACTTGTGTTCGCTTATTTATTTTTAATGATTAGGCCTAAGCCTATTATGTGTGATTAGTGTGAGTTTTAGTTGTGAATATCAACACATGCATGTGATTACCCCTTTCTTCAATATTCAGACATTTATTTTAAGAATGGCATGTTAGCGTATCTTTCAACACAAATATGACCAAACAAAATGGAAAGCATTGAAGAAAATCACAGAAGAAAATGGGAGATTGATAGCACACCAATCTTCGTGAAAATGATGCGTTTTTACATCAAGCCATAGACCAATCACCGTTTTAAACGGTACTTCACCCCATATCTCACAAAATCATAATTATATCAACCTGATATTTTATCAATTATTGCGGAGTTTCGTGAGAAAGGCTATCAATCATTCAATTTGTATGAAAATTCTGATTCGGTATCGATTCGCGAGATGTCCGACTTAGCATTCTCTTTGAGAATCGGTTAGCATCACTGGCGCTAACGCAAGTTTCAAATCAGATGTCGCTGGCATTCTTATGCAGAAACAGGCCCCTAGTCTAAACGTGTAAATTAAATTCTGTCGCCATACCAAGGAAGCGAACAATGCACAATGTGCGCGGCGTAACGTAACGCACCGGCGCCCGTAATACTGCGACCAGCCCGCTACGGCGCCCGGACAGTACAGGGCCGGGTTGGGCTCGGGCGGCAACACCGTACCGGGCTTGAGGAGAACTGCAGATTCACACATCAGCTCCAGCCATGCCCATGATGGTTATAATTTCTGTCTGAATTCAGAGTGATCTATACCAGAAATCAGGGTCACACTTCTATTTCTTACCGGTTATTAAGACAACTTTTCCCTCAAATTCCCCCATCGCGGCCAGCATACGTATACAAATCTAAGCTGATGAAGATCGCAGCGAGAAAGGAATACGCGGCCTTCACTCCAGCATGCATGCTGCACGCGCTGCTAGCATGTAGTGTGAAGCTAAGCTTGAATAAGCTAGTTCCTGTATCGATTGCATAATCATGATATCGAGATTGGGATCGGAAGACGTGTGTTTTTTCGATGATTTGTATTACCCAATTAAAGGGTGAAAAATGAAAATCAAGTAATAACTTTAAATTTCACCGATAAATTTGCACACCATCATAGAAGAAATACGAGCAACCAAAGTTTGCCAATTTCTGTGAAAGAAAGGGTGGATAATAAAAGAATAGGGTTGGACTCTCTTCGACCGTACTTCATTATCACTAATAAAAATATAGTTATTCTTCATTTGTATGATTTTAAGAATTATATTGCATAGCAACTCGTGCAAGTCTTCAGAGGTTACATGCAGCATCGCAAAAAAAAAACTTCTCTTGAGAGCAAACAAATACACACAACACGAATGGTTTAATGTTGAGTTGAGTCGAAAAATTCCCCATTGCTGTGTGAAAAGAGAATAATGGACAAAAATGTGTATTGACAAAGTTTTGGGGTAAAATTCTACTTCACTTATATGTTACACAACTTCTGTTGTGTCATGTTCGCCCAACAGCAACCATGTTCCCTTTATACCCAGCGTATTCTCAATGTACGTGTCAAATATTTTTTTTTTACAAAACTTACAATTCACAACTTGGCAATCATTTTCCCTTTGCAGGTAGATAAAGTATAAAGTTTTATCCATAGAGCTATATTTAAACACATAGCTCTATGGTTTTACCCAATATTGGTTAATTATATTTTACAGTGTACTATAAGTCTGACAGAAAAAGTGTTATATAGGCCTATTCAAAACTTGCCAAGTTTGACAGCAAGAGTGTAGGCCTACGTTCTATTATATTAATTTCTTTTCACCACATATCCTCCTTCCCCTTGAGATAAAGGATGAATAAGAAGAGAAGAATAAGAACAAAAAACATACTTGTTGACAAGTATGGTGGTCTGTATTGACAAATTCGTGCACAGACATAGGTCGGTAATACACAGTGACACCAATTCCATGCTGACATCACATCAGAGACAGCACTCCTGAAAGAGACGTGCCTAAATGCTCACATGTATAAACAACGTGTCATTTGACATAAAGGGGCGAGAGGGAAAAATCTCAAAGAGAATGACAAAGTAAGGGATTGAACAGAAGAGTCGCAAAAATCACTTTGAAAAAGGAATGAATTTGACACCATCTATTCCGCGGGCATCTATTCATAAAGACACCAAAAGCTCATTCATATATAGCGCGATATAGCGCACCTACAATGTACCAACATTTCAGAGACTTGCCTAAATAGCTCACAGTACGCGGTACCGGTGCGGCACTGTCGTATCTATTTACTATATCAATCACGCACTACATAGACGAATACACATCGAGTGAAACATGTTGACAAATCGGGGGACCACAAGTGGTTACGCGCTTATGTGGATACGGGTTTGATATTTTCGGGGAGAAGAAGGTAAGTTTAAGAAATTTAAATATGTTATTCTCATATATATTGGTTGGCTTAATAGTTAAATACCGTACAATGATGAATATCAATGAAATTATTGCGAATATGACGCGATTGCCTCCCGGGGATTGCCTCTGCTCACAACAACATGCATACATGCAGGGCATTGATAAAGTGGGTGTTTTTCGTCAGTGTGTATTGCTTCTTGAGCGTTGTTATCGCTGTTTTGGGCTTGAATGATATAAAAGGAGGGGAATGACGGCGGTTTTGCTTCTGAGCACGCGCTCGTAAAGTGATGTTTGTGTGCATTTATGTGCTGTTTTACTACCACATATACGCCGAGGTGGGAGTTTTTGTGCATTATACATGACCACCAAAAAGTATGGCTGTTGCCTTGTGTAGAATTGATTTGCCTAGCACTCTGGCAATACGCTATCGTCTAGTCGTAAACTAAAAAGCCTATTATAGGCCTGTTTCTAATGTTACATTAACTTCAGAGTGCTAGTGACAACTCATTTGGAACTCAAGCTAGTATCAATGATTCATGACAAAACATTTCTCAAAGATCTGAGAGAGTGCTAACTCATATCAATACAGGAACACAGCAATACAGGAATACAGGAACGAAAATCATGAATATTTTGAGCTAAGTTATTGTTTAAAACATTGGTGAGATATCAATCCCTATGTTCTATTCGCCATAAATTCATAAATTTTCTTTTATGCTTTTTCATTTGGGCCTTATTTGTATTGAAAGATCTCGTATTACAAGTCTTGGCAAATGCGCGATACTTCAAATTAGTGTAGCATGGTTATTTTGTCATTCTCTTACTTTGTTTATTTCCTCTATTATGTTCTCTTTGCCAGGTGCTTAACATTTCTGTTCCGTCAAGACTTAGTTCATTTGCATTTCTTTTCAGCATTGCCCTTGCAGTCTGAACTTAGGTTATATGAGTTTAATGATATTCAGTTGTCATTCATTAATTCTACTCCAAATGCTTTTCCCTTGATTCTCTTGTCATCTTCATTCCTTCTCTATTCAGATGTTCCACTCATTCCATCCCTCACCTGACTCCTTAGTCTCTATTCTCATTTTTACATTATCACCCAGAAATCCTTTATCATCTTCATCTCATTCCTTATTGGTTTATCTCATGAATTGGGTTCTTACATTTTAGTTTGATCCTTCCATTATCATTAGTCCGATTGGTTATAGTTTCTAATTTAAATATTTATGTATTCAGTCTGAGTTTTACTGAGGCGAAGAAGCCCAGAAAATAAAACAGTGCACTACCAGACTTCTTCGCGTTCAGTTCAGTTTATTTGCGTCTTCTAGTTTCACTTATTTTCCCTTCAATTGATTTGAGCTGCAACTTACAACTTGTATACTTTCACACCTTACATTAGTGTCTGTGTCAATTTTAAAAAGGGGTACATAACAGGGCTCACCCTTAACGCCGTGGTCCAAGCATCAATGATCACCTGAAACTCAAATTTGTGGCCCAGCTGGCCACCTTAAATAATTGAAGACGGGTCCTGATCAATGCATTTATGTTGATATTCACAACAGATAATGCACCTTAATCAATCATGCAAAATTTTGCAGATTATCTTAAAATAAATGAGCATATACACTGTAGCTCAAAGGAATTTGCATAGGGAAAGGGAAAGTGAAGGAGCCTCAGTTTTAAACCACGGTATATTTTGTCCAATTCAGCATGAAACACGATGCTTTAGCCTAAACAGCATCATGTTTCATGCTGAACTGGACAAAATATATCGCGGTTTAAAACTGAAGCCCCTTTCCTTTCTTCCCTTTCCCTTTCCCTATGCCAATTTCTTTGAGCTGTAGTGTACTACTAGCCTAGTTGGTTTGAAATATAAATTAAAGAATAAAAGCTAGCATGCTTTGACAAGCTATTTCATCTACAGAATGCTTGAATGATACTCAACATTCTGAAACATTTGTTGAAGTTTTTCATGAGTTTTGTAATGCTGAGCATCCTATCCCCTTAACCTACATGTACATGTACATTAATGCTTGGCGATATTTGACAAATAAAATCATGGTTTAGCTTTGAGAATCACCTCAGTACTAACTATCCCAATAAGAAAGTTTTTAAGTGTTATAATTTTGAGAATTGAAATGAATGAATGAATGAATATATTTCATGTTTTTATTTTCGCGAATTTTGTGAGTCCGGTGTTATTTGTGAATTTAACAATGCACGAAAATATGAATATGATGTGCACATGCATGCACATACACTAGGAGTAGGACTAGTACTCCACGATCGTGAATTTAACCACTCGTTCAATAATATGGTGTATACAGTAACTTAAAGTTTTCATGTTACACCATGTGTTAGTCCTTAAAAGAATTGTCAGGCTATTCTTTATGAATTGCTCAGGAAAGCATTCTTCAGAGAGTGAGTGAGAAAACCTGGTAGAGAGAATTTAGAGTGCAGAGAGTATGAATCAGAATATTCCTTCGCAAGGGGACAGATGGAAATGAAAAACTGGTCATGAAGAAACCAATGTTATGTTGTTTTTCACCATTGTCACAAATACATTTTTCTCCATTCATAAACTTTTGGATACTACGTATCATTGACAGAATGAACTGACAGAAACGAAGGCAAGCAAAGCTCAGTCGAGAGGTCTAATGCAAGGGTGATGGTAACTTCTCTGAGAGTGTCGATCGTAGCCTAGCAACAAGCATGGCGATGGACATTGTCGTCATCGTGGCTATCGCCATCCTCGGCGTGCTCTTCCTGGCCTCCTTCGTTGGACTGGTGGTCGCCTGCAGGCATCGATGTCGGATGATAGACATCAACATCAAGGAGTCCATCAGCCGGAAAAACAGGTCAGTTGATGTGGACTGATACAGTCATCATATTTGTGTGGACTTAGTTGAGCATAATCAGTATGATATCTGGGGTCATCTATAGTACAGTTGGCAGCAAAATTATTCAACCCCCCTCTCATTTTTGACACTCTGTCATAATGAATAATATTGCAACCAAGCCTGAGTCATATCGATTTTTTCAGAAACCGGTGTTCGATGGCTTTGCGCCGATCGAACATCGATGCATCGATACATGACGTCACCCAGCCACTGCCAAGAGCCAATTTATGAATGAAAATATAGTAAGCATACGCAGTGCAATCCTTCCATTTCCCCACATAGTATTCCACCAAAACAAGCGTGCAATTCTCTATCACCTCGTACCAAAATCGACCTAGAATTTCACTTTCCTATATTTTATATGAATTATGATAGGTAACCTCGGAGAATCTATTTTCTCACCGATACTGCACATGTAAACGAATTTCGATTACTTCTTGTTTTTCCGTCAAAATCTTACAAATTAGCGTCAATATGGCATCATATACATGTATGTAGGTTGGAATCTGTAGAGTCTAATGCAACGGGCAGAAAGTCAATCAGCTTCTGGGTTGCGATTTTTTTTTTCCGTAACCCTAATGCGTCGAAAAATCGCTTCCGGGTTTCGGACAACGTGACTGGATATCGTATCACTGTTTTGGCGACCACATGGTTATGACGTGATCTACGCGATGCACCAACCAGTGGTCTCCGAATCGCTGTACGGAGACGCTCTATTAGTCTGTACGTCGGCAGCGTGTATGCAAATGAGCCTTACGCACGATTGCCACTGTATTTCCGGGTTTTCACAACACACGATGCTATCCGTTGTACAAAGTCTATGGACAATTGTTTGTTGTGGCGTTGCGCTGTATAACTAGTAGTGAACGAATCAAATCCAAGTAGTATGTAGTAGCTGCTTGATCATCGAGCGACCTGTTCATTCTCTTGATGCGTTACCTGCAAAACTCACAAAAGAGAGTAGGAACCAAGTAAGCAAATTAAAATTGTGAAAATATGAAGATGAATTGTGTATAACAGGACTATCAAACAAAAGATTTTGTGATTTCTAGTCAATTTGGTAATTTCGTCGATGCATCGAATTCATCAAAACGAAATCGGAGTTCGACTTCTTCGATCGAACACCGGCTTAATAATCGATTCGACTCAGGCCTAATTGCAACAGCAGATTGCTACTAAACCATTAAGATAGTTAGCAGACAGTTAATTACTAAAGAATAACAGATAAAAAAAAATCAAATTTTACTGCTTAGGTCATTTGAAATTGCAATTTGCGGCCCAAAAAGCATGTTGCAAAATTATTCAACCCCCTATTTTACACACAAGAAACGAAAGCACAAATAATTACAATTTAAAAGCCAGTGCATATATTCTGAGGTGAATGCTCATTTTATTTATCCTCCACCTGAAACTGGAGCCCCCTAAATTTCAATAGACACAATGTACAATTGGAGGCAAATCTGGCAATGTGCTGAAAAGTAGCCCCCCGAAAATTTTGAATTATTTTTTTTTCCCTGTACCTATTTGTTGTCCTCTAGCACTGGTCGACAGAATATGTCGCTGGTGAACGATGCAGAGCTCCCTCATGAGGACTACGAGGTGGAGCTGCGGACGGTGTGTGCTAACAACAGCCTGGAGCAGGTGCTACAAGATGACTCCTGGGCAGACGATGCATCGTAAGTCATCCAACCAGCCAGTTCCTTATCGGGTCATTCCATTAATGTTGGGGCAAAAGAGATTTTCAATGTCACATTCAGTTGTCAATTTCATTTCATTTTCTTTTATGATCGAGATGTCCTACGATTTTGGATGAGTATTCTTCTGATGATTATCAAATTTCTCCAAATATCTATTTTGTTGGTTTGATCATGTATTGAAAACTCTTCTTCCCCTTCTCCCTCCCCCTCAACCGATACACCCACACATGTAAACCAAATTGAGTGTGCCACTTACAGCACTTTGCCATACAAATAAGTGCAAAATGAGGTTGGGGAAAAAGATATCTTCAATGTCAATTGCAAAGTTCTATTAAATTTCTTTTTCTAATATGCTGGAAATATCCCAAAATATTTGATGATTTTAATGTAATTTCTCCAAATGAGTATCTACATGACTGTATTTTGTTGGTAGATGTTTGATTGTGTATTAGACCCCCCCCCCCCCCCCCTCAACCAATACAACCAAACATATAGATCAAATTGAGTGTCCCTCTTACAGCATTTTGCCATACAAGTACGTTATAAAGAATGAGGTTGGTTCATATTTTCAATCTCAATTTCAATTTTCAATTCAAATTCATTTTATTAAATGATAGTTATGTCCCAAGATTTTGGATGAATATTTTTCTGATTATTAGCAATTTTCCCCAAAATATATTGTAGGTAGATGTTTGATTGTGTATTGGAAACTTTTGCTCCCCCCCCCCCCCTCAAAATACACTCACACATGTAAATCAAATTGAGTGTCCCACTTACACCACTTTACCTTACAGTACATTTTACAAAATGTTTGGAATGGAATTTTATTGAAAGGTGCCTACATGTACCTACGGTGTATCTATGTTCATGTTGACTACTCTTCTTTTGTTGTTCTATAGTGGGCTCATGCCACATTGCATGGCAATCCTGAAGACCTGCCACGAACTCACAGAAAAGATGGTTGCCATGACGATGGGCAACTCGTATCGTCTCAAGTCATCAGAGGCTTTTGCAGACATTATAGTCATTGCCAAGAGGATCAATCCGAGGCAAGTACAATGAGCCGGAAAAACATTCCTTCTGTTTTCATCATCAACTTTACAGTGTACTATGCACAGTATACATGTATACATTTATGTTCGTGTACAGTTAAGTTCAGATTTATTGAAGATTTGTCATCCCACAGTAGTAAGTTAAAAGTACAGCATTAAATGATGCAAATTTCTCCCACATTGATCAACATGAATGGCATGAATTGGACTGTGTGGAACAGGGCTCTTCCCATCCCATAGCACGGGGAAAACAAATTATGCTAAATGGAAATGATTATGAAGACTGAAACCTCAGTTTCTAGTTAAGATGTACTTGTGTTATCATTTAGTTGAAATTCATTTCCAGTCATTCCTCTGCACAATGAAATTATGGACATGTACATGACTTTTTAAAGGGAGTTTAAGAATAGGTGTAGATATTTATCTTTTTCTTTGCCTGTAAGACTTTCAACTCTTTGTAGTGGCAGTTGGCTGTCAGGTAAAAAGAAAAAAAGTGGAAAGATACTATTTGATTCTTTGTTTGAAATACTGCAGAAAGTTTTCTTCTCATGAAGAACTTTTCATTGAAGGCTGTGCATGAAATCTGTATGCAAAAGAACAGTAATCTTCATGAATGTACAAACATGTGTAATCTATTACTGTTTTTTTTAACCCAATTTGATTAAAATGTGAAAGCTTTGTGGGTCAATCTTTTTTTATGCCTCCGCAATGAAGTTGGCGGATGGCATGTTTCCGGATTGCCCGTCTGTCCGTCCAGATTGATGACGAGATAACTAATAAAATCATAGACCAAATTTCATCAAATTTGGTACAATGATAATATATGGCAGGGCAGTGAAAATCATTAGATTTGAGGTTGTGTAGGTCAAAGGTTAAAGGTCAAGGTCAATTCCTAAAATTTCACTTTTTACATGATAACTTCAGAAATATCAAAGCAAAGTTTAATGATAATATATCACAGGAGAATTCAGTGATAAAAGTTTGGGTCAGATAGGTGAGAGCTTTAAGGTCAAAGACAAATCCTAAAATTTCACTTTTAACTTGATAACTTGATAAAAGAAATAATAAAATTTCATTTCTGATTTCTTTGTGTAGGGTTGATGATGTGGTCAAGTGCATGTATCCACCAATCGATCCACGGCTCTTGGAAGCAAGGTAAGACAGAAAACCCCCTAAAAAATCACATTTTCAGAGCATTGTGGCAATTCTCCATATCGCATAGCCAATATCAAGCGATATCACTCCCGATACTGATATCTGATCGATTACTTTTGGGACGTATAGTTCCGGTTTTGCAGCGTGCCATATTCAAAACGCACAGAACTCATCATTTTTTATCCTCGTAAAACTCATTATACCTCTTCTTACATGAGCATAATTGGCCCAGCATTGGGCCGCTTATCTATTGAAAAGTTATAGATTGGAAAATAACTTTATTATTTGCGAAATTATAACTAGATTTGGGCACGATATATAAACACAACAAAAAAAGTAAGTCCCACCCTAAGCAAAATAGCATAACTTTTTATCAAAGAGGCTCTGGGCAAAATGATTTGGCATGATTGTTCCTTAACTTATTGACTAAGTTGTGTTTGAAAATCACAGCAATGTAATTAGTCATGTATGAGTGGGCAAATTTTAAAGGTAAAAATGTCACTTTTCAAAAGTCACAGGGGTAATTTGGGAATTTTGTCATATAAATTTTGATGAATTCCATTTCTGGTGCATAATTTATGTCCTTTCAAGGTTTATCATCCATCTCTCGATGCACTAACACCTATCCCAATACTCAACCCATTGTTCTGGTTGAGTGAGCAGTGTTTAACAAATACTCATCCCTCTTGAGTTTGGAACTTTTAAAAACCCTTTATTTTGGTGAAAAAAATAGAAGTGGATATTTTGATAAAGATAAAAAGTCAGATAAGAAGTCATTTTCGTGCCCTGGTTGAGTGAAAACACTTTAAAAATCAGAAAATGTGTAGTTAAAACGGCAGAAACAATTACCCTTGTGACTTTTGAAAAGTGACATTTTTGCCTTAAAATTTGCCCACTCATGCATGACGAATTGGATTAATGTGATTTCACACAGAAGTTAGTCAATAAGTTAACGAACAATCCTGCCAAATTATGTTGCCCAAAACCTCTCCATAAAGTTATGCAATTTTGCTTAGGGGGGGGGGGGGGGGGGGGTGGGGGGGGGGACTTACTGTTTTTTGTGTGTTTAGTATGACTTTGGAGTTCAATGTGCAGAAAGCATACTGAAAAAAACCCCACATATTCAGAACCGGTAGTCTACATTCCAAGAATTCAAGGCAGACAGAGAGAGAAAGAGAGAGAGAGAGAGAGAGAGAGAGAGAGAGAGAGAGAGAGAGAGAGAGAGGTGGATGAGTGAGAGGGAAAGACAGAGAGACAGAGGGAGAGGTATGGGGATGGATGAGGCAGACAGAGAGAGACAGAGACAGAGACAGACACACAGACAGACACACAGACAGACAGAAAATAGAAAGACAGACAATGAGAGATATATACAAAAAATGTATTTTTTCAGTTCACAATAGTTCCAAATACATGTGAGGCTGTGGTTGTGCCGGTACCAGCCAGTGTACAAGTCAGTAGAATGCAAGAACAAGCAGTACATGTACATGCATGCTAAATTCTGGGTACTCTGTATGTTTATAGTAGGGTTGGGAGTGCTGGTACAGGATATCGTTGTCTTGTGGTTTTCCAGGCCCCTTTTGTGTATAAACAGACAAATTGGGATTTTCAGGACAAAACTTCACACGGCACCTATGAAGTACAAGTTTGCATACTGTACATGGCATCTGCCCTGAGAATAAATAAAGCTTGTGGAAGTTGCAGATTAGCAATCAGTCTTTCCTATCAATCTAATCTCTTTGTTTCGATACATCATGACAATGAGGTAAAGTTCTGGCCAGTGATACTGGTTGGTACCAGCACGTTAATTATGACCCACATTTGCTTTGTGGTTAATCAGTGAAGCAGATGTTGATATAGCATGGTAGTGAATGGTATTGTTATGATAGTGATTTCTTTTATGACATTGACAAATCAGTGATCTGTGAATGGCATTGACTTGGGTACTCCAGTAGACCAGTTCATAGTTACATCATGGAGGAACAGTCCATTGCATAAACACTAATAGACTGCAGATTTGGATCTTTTTCATAAGGCTGTGTTGAGTGATGGACGTAAAAACATTTTACAGGGTGCCCGGAACAACAATAGGAACAGGTGCACGTGGTGGAATGTTATTTCACTACCTCCTCGTAGCTGAATAGCTGTTGTAATGTAATAAGTTGAAATGTGGTTGACTATCTACTGAATTTCTATTTTACTCTTTGAGTAGTGCCATTGACCTGTGGTCATTTTCTAGCAGCAATAATCTGCTCATGCGCAGATTGCATCTATGACCTGGCTTAATGACGTGCACTTCCTGTTTACTATGGCCCACATTCTGAACAGAGGTTTAACCCTAACAATGTATTAAACCTGGATGAACTTTATGGGGCACCAAATATAACACCATGAATCATTATTGATTCGAGTTGATTGGTTTTACCCTTGGAATCAATATGGTATATTGAGTTTTTCCACATATTGATTATAGCAAATGATTGACATCACCCACTCTCATTCTGTGATGAAAATCAACATTCTGGTGACAGCATCAAATGATTCATTTTGCGCTTCATAAAGTTACAAATTACAAATAGAAATGAATCTGATCATCTGGACTTTCTGGTTTGAAACAAAAAACAGTTTCACGTCCGATCCGGAATGCTTCTTCAGCTCTTCTGAACTGGCGGGAATTCGTTGTTGCCACTTGGTGGCGACGTACAATCGATGTTATTGTCTTTGAGACGTTGAGGAATCTTTTGGATTACTGGGTTATAAATCCAGTTAGTCTTTGTTTAGTATGTGGTCTGAGTCTAACCACCGTTGGGAATATGAGCCTATGTGTACTATGTGAAGTCAAAACATCCTGTGGGTAGAAAGGATATTTACTTAAGCTGATAGTCATATTGAAAGTATTGGGCCCTGTTGCATAAAACTTACCATTTATGGTAGCTATGTGTAATCAATGGTAACTACCATGGAAACATCATTCGACAGCCAATCAAATTCAAGGTTTCAATAGAAGTTGCGATTGGTAGCAAAACTACCTTCAATGGTAAGTTTTATGCAAGAGGGCCCTTGTATGGGAGAGACTGTTAGTGATTGATCACTCCGATTTATATAAAAAAAAAAAGTTCTAGTGAATCTCTAGCAATTTCACATGAACTTATGAAATTGTGTGTAGATATGTGTAATGCATTCAAGCAATGCAAAAGCAGAACAATTATGATACTGCCCATGAAACAACACGTGAACAAAACACTTCTTGATTCATTCACACAAAATATTGTACACAAATAATCATTCATGTATAATCCCTTTGAATGTGAATACTTTTAGAAATTATGTTATGTTTGTTTTATGCTTAATTGATTTTCTTAAACACTAAATGTGCACAAAGCTGGTTGTAAGAATACTTGACGTAAGATGACTTTTGATGTATGTATTCTTGAATCTGGCCATGTTTTTTTGCTCATTTAGGTCTGCAGCCTTGCTGTTGTCCCTCCAGCATTTGGTTCTGGTAACCAAGCAGGCCTGCCACATGTCTAGCTATGTAGAGTGGATTGATGGTTCCATCAAGCGCATGGAGTCGCACCTTCAGGTATGAAGGGAATGGGAGAGGGTGGTGATAGGGGTAGGGGAAGGGTATGATAGGGGTATGGGAGGGGTAAAAAGGGGTATGGGAGTAGTATGGTAGGGGCTGGGAGGGGTTTTACTGGGAAGAGGAAGAGTGTAATAGGGGTATGGGAGTAGTATGATAGGGGGTGGGAGGGGTGTAACTGAGGGAGATGAGGGGTGTAATAGGGGGAGGGGAGGGGCGAATAGGGGGAGGGGAGGGGTGTAATAGGGGTATGGGAGTAGTATGATAGGGGGTGGGAGGGGTGTAACTGGGGGAGATGAGGGGTGTAATAGGGGTAGGGGAGGGGTATAATACAGGGAGTGGAGGGGTGTAGCTGGGGGAGAGGAAGGCTGTAATAGGGGGAGGGGAGTGGCATAATAGGGGTATGAGAGGGGTATAAGAGGGGTGTAATAGGGGTATGGATGGAAGGGGTATGATAGTGGGAGGGGAAGGGTATAGAAGGGGTGTCATAGGGGAATGGAAGGGGTGAATTATTGGAATGGGAGGCATGTAATATTGGGAGGGGAGAGGAAGGGTGTAATAGGGGAATGGGAGTAGTATGATAAGGGGTGGGAGGGGTGTAACTGGGGTAGATGAGGGGTGTAATAGGGGAGGGGAGGGGTATAATAGGGGGAGGGGAGGGGTGTAATAGGGGGAGGGAGGGGTGTAGCTGGGGGAGAGGTAGGCTGTAATAGGGGGAGGGGAGGGGCATAAAAGTGGTATGAGAGGGGTGTAATAGGGGTATGGATGGAAGTGGTATGATAGTGGGAGGGGAGGGGTGTTATAGGGGAATGGAAGGGGTGAAATATTGGGAGGGGAGGGGTGTAATAGGTGTATGGGAGGTGTGTACTAGGGGGAGGGGAGGTGTGTAATACGGTTATGGGAGGTGTGTAATAGGGGAATGGGAGGGGTGTAATACGTGTATGGGAGGTGTGTAATAGGGGGAGGGGAGGTGTGCAATTTTTGGTATGTTGATATCACAATCATCTGTAACCTTGTAATCAGATTGCTGTATATACAAGAACTTTTTCCATTTCTGTAACCTGGAAGCATGTGTTCTCTCTTGTGATTGAATCAGGTATTGAGAGACGCTGCAGTCACCTGGGAAACGCCAACATCCGTCCTTGAAATAAGCCAATCGCAGGCCATCGTTCAGGGAGCCGTTGGTCCAGCCCCCCAAGCCATCAGTCTCTCATCGTCGCACGTATGAAGACCCTCTCCCACCATACCTCACCCCCCCCCTCCCCTCCCCCACATACCTCATCCCTCTCCCCCCTTCCTATTTTGTCAATGAAACCATTGCTAAGGCCACTGCACACATACAGACAAAATATTTTTTGCTGCCATTCTGCACCGTAAGGTCATGTGACTGGAAATGTGACATCACGTTCTCATACAAATCCCATAAGGGGGCCTGTGATTCAGCTAGTTGCAGCGCCGTGCGACCGATTAGATCAGATCATATCATCTCAGAGGTAGCCTCTAGCTTTTCATTGAGTCTGAATGACAGAGACTACCAGCCATAGACATTGCACAAACCTGGAAACAAGTCACACTGTAGTCTGTGCCTTCAGTGTCTGGCTAGCAGAGTGAGGATACAGTGGTTGGATTTGTGGGAGATCTTTGTCTTCAGTCGCCAAATTAATCTTCGTGGTGTCAGATTCTTAGTTTTCTTTATGTTACGCGCAACACTTGTACCTGTGGACTTTCAAGACTTTAGAACACAGTGGGTTAAATGTTTTTTTTTTTCATTGTTCAGGAGGTTGAATAAAGTAGACACTTTGGGTGTTATTTTACTGCCTTCTTTTTGCTATATGAACTTTTTAAACAACACATACACAAAGTATTACAAAGGTGATCAATGTTTGGTTCTTATTCATGTATAGAGGACGTAGATGCGGATTACAACATTTCCAAACTATAGTGTAGTATTGTGAAAACTTAGAAGCAATCATCATCGGATGATTACAGCTGTTACAACTTGACCCGTTTTACATTAGAATTAGAAGCTGATAACCCTTTTTGTTTTATGATGGACTGTTTTTTGTAACTTATGAAAAATGCTTACCGGTACGCGGAGCTGAGCTCTAGACACTGACCTGAGTCTTCTACATGAAGAAATTTTATTAAGCATGTGAAAGACTACTGGTATTTCATTTCAGGTCAAAGAAAGCTTGAAATGGCTAAGGAAAAATGTGGCAAATTATATTGTTTGAGAACAGAGTGTCATATTATTTTGTAAAATTGTTTCACAACATAGTGCCAAAGTGAATAAGAAAGTAGAGTCATATGACTACATTCTATGAATGTCATTGATACATCAGTCATCGTTTTGTATTTTGCAAGGACTTGTCATTATCATGTCTTTTATAAAAATTAAACTTTATATTAGGCAATAAATTCCTAAGAATCACCAAAATTGATTCAATTTGTGTTCATAGGTTCTTATCAATAGCGAATGATATACATACTGATATGTAGCCCCAATATAATAACATATTATCTGACTTTTGAGATGCTCTTAAACCCAGTCATATCACTTTATTTGACCTAAATCATTGTTGCAATGAAAGTCATATATTGAAACTGTAACCATGTTTATTTAAAAAAGTACTACTTGAACTGCCTTTTCCAAACATAAATGTAACTACTTTTTAAGTACTCTATAACATTTACTATCGAGTTATCATAAGCATAGTTATTGTCAGGTACATTTGTTTCACAATCTACTCTATGTGATAGGATGATATGGTAACATCCATTTCTTCATTTAGTATGTAGATATTTTAGGACATATTGCATACACTTAAGAAGGTATATAGCAATGCTTTGTGTAATTCATGTAATTGTATTATAATAATACTAGTAAGGCCAGTTTGATCAAAAGTTGTTCATTCTCTGTCTATATACTTGGCAGAAATAATTGAGTAATTAGTGTGTACCTGTCGTATCTTCATTACCAATAGCACTATTTTTGTTTTATTTGAGCTGAACATTTAAAAAATGGAGTATTTTTATTTCATTTCCATATCAATGGCATTTAAATGTATTTTATATAACATTTATTAAGATCTACAATGAAATCATGTAATAGCAATGACTTTTTTCCATTCTCAAATCAGTAGCATTTCAATATTTTGTATGAACTTTGGTTAGATTTTTTTTTATAAAGTCTTATGTTAAGTGTTAACATTGTAGTGACTCAATTCCTATCTTGTACATTCCATGATTCTTCTATTTGCACAAGTACTTATTTACTCTATTTGATACTATGAGGTATGATATTACCTTTATTTGTATATACACAAGTCGCCTCTTAAGCACATTGGTTTATGTAATATCATAATACTCTCCTCACATGAAACATGTCAAGTGCCTGATATCAAATCCAAGATCAATCAAGATGACTGTATTTGTTTTATGGTCTATGAATATAAAATACGAGACTTTGCCCTTGTAGCTCCAAACATTCCCAATCAGATTTTTAACACTGGTTTGTTTGGTCTTGATCGTACAGGTGCAGTTAATAGACTGATAGGTGGGCGAGTGGGGTAGGGGGTCTTGTTTGTGTATCTTATGTGTATATAATACATCCATATTCTACAAAAAGAGAAAAGTTGGAGCGACTTCTTAGGGCGTATCATATAGATTTATGTAAACTGATCGAGCTCCTCAAATTAAGCAGTTACATGAATAGATGTACATAAAAGCCTAATATGAGCTCTTCTGAATTATTCTATTCTCATATTTCTGCTCGTTTGTTGATGACAACAATGACGGGGCTAGTTTCATAGCAATGTTTTGTTATTGGTGTCCATGTGGCCCATTATGAGCGGATTTTTTTTGAAGTTTGAAATGTATTATTTATTGATTTATTATTAGTTTTTTTTTTTTTTTTTTTTTTTTTTTTTTTTTTTTTTTTTTGGGGGGGGGGGGGGGGGCAGTGGGTATACTAAGTGACCCATATTCAGAACATAGGTATAGTGCAAACGGTGTACTAAACCTGGACTAACTTTATGGGACATAAAATAAAATCATAATTGATTCAATCTAAATAAAAATTTCAGCAAAAGATTGTTATTATATTATCACTGTTGTAATTATGTGATGAAAATCAATGATTTTGTAACAGCATCAGGTGATTCTTTTGCACCCCATGAAGTCAGTCTACATTTAGTACCAGGTCTTAGTTAAACTTCCATTATGAATATGGGCTAAAGTCTCTTTTTAAATATTGAGGGAGGATCTTTAAAGCGTAAGGTAACGGTTTTGGATAAGGTTTTTTTGTCTAGATACATCATAGATGACTATGTAGCTCCCAACCGCCAAATGTTAATAGGATATTTCTGAAAATTTGTTCAGCAAAAGTACTTGTGTCTTGAACATATGTTTTAGTATTACATGTACATGCATGATTTGTATGTGTGTGTTTGCTTGTGTGTGTGTATGTGTGTGCGCGTGCTTGTGTGTGCATGTGCGATTGTTTTAGGGTGGGTAATTTACGTGGCTAGTTCTTCCAAAATTATGGACGGCACTAGCAAGTTCTCTCTGTATAAAAAGGGACTGGCTTTACATATATTAGTCTGGGAGATAGAGGAATGTTTTATCTTTAAATGCAAGCTCTACTGAAAAATTGTGAATTCTTGTGTGTCTTGTGCATGTATGTTCTAAAAGATATATTTTGATTAATTGCAATGAAATCTGTGTAAATACTGATTCTGCATATTCTCAAGAAAAGAACAAATTTGTGTAATACTTTTATCTATAGCTCTATTTTTTTCTGGTAGATTCATCATGTATATAAAAAGTATTTCTTAATATGTATAAGGGTTTGGTTGGCCTTCCTATGAATATTGAACCTATCTGTGTACCAACAGTTCTCGACTACTTCCATACCTGTAAATGTTATTGATTTATAGCTTTTCCTGCTAAATAGATGTTATGATTTTTAGTGTTATATTCCACATACTAAGAATGTTGCTATATGATTGGTCAAGAGTTGATCACGTGATGAGGCGTAGTTTCTCCTATCAGATCACCTGAGAGTAAAAGTTCGTTACACTCTAGGTGATAGTTGGTTTCGCTGATCTCTTCACTCCTCACAGTCCTAACGCGTGATCAATATTTTGAGTACGCGCGAAATAAAAGTGCGTTACACTCGGACTATCAGTAGCTCCTACTAGCGCGTCCTAACGCGCGTCCTAAGGCGCGTCCTATGCGCGTGTTCCCCATGGCAGCGGCTCTGGGCTAGGTAGAGAAGTAAACATTACTTTTGTACGTCAAAATGTCATTTTGGGTATAGATAGTTGGTTTCAGATGTGGAATATAAAGCAAATAATCAACTTTTGGTTTCAGGCAATGAGACAAACGATCACTTCCTCGGCGATCTGAATGTATACGCTATCTTTCCTCAGCTGCGCTTCGGAAAGATAGCTACATCCATATCGCCTCGGAAGTGATAGTTCGTCCCATCACCTTCACCAACGTTGATTATTTGCTTAATATCCTCACTGCTGGTACTTTTTAAATTCCTGCAAAATCTAACAAAAATTATTCCATAAAAATACCTCTTTCTAATAGTGACTGTCCATAAATATGCTTAATTTGGGAACTAAAATCACTGAAATAATGGGAAAGGGAAGTAATATGATGTTTAGAGAAGGGAACAATTATTCCACACTTTTATGTCAAGTATGGGTGAGAATGCATGATGTTTGTTTGTGTTTTGTAAATGGAAGAAGTTCTCCCAAGCAAGGTCTTGTTGATGAATATTTCTTTTGCACTTGACACAGGCAAGATATTGTATACAACAGCTTTGTTATTGACACCTACATGTACAATCGGGTCTGACTGGTCAAATTTACTCATCTGCAATGCTGCTTCATACGTGTGAAGTTACATAAATTGCCTTCATGATGTCTTCTAAATCCTTTGAATGATGTTGTACTTAAAATTCAATAAATTTGTTTCTAAGTATATACGAAAGATAGTCTGAATTTTTCCTGCTTGTATTTTGTTGACGACTTCATGTGAACTGATCAAGAGAGACGGTGCAGTGAATCTATGCTTCATGTGGGAATTGTATGGTCAGCAGTCATGGGTAATTTGCCATGGGATTTCTGTGTATAATTGCACCAAATGAATTTAATGGCAAATTAAGATTTAAAGGGACAGTTCACCCAGATGTTAAGTTGGTTTCATTCAAAGCAGAAACATGAAAGAAACATAAGTGAAGGTTTGACGAAAATCCATCAAAGGATAAGAAAGTTATGATATTTTGAAATTTCAAAGAAATTGGACACAACATAATGGGAAAGCACCTTGCATGTAACGTCACAAAATCAACAGTTTTAAAAGATCATAACTTTCTTATCTGATGACAGATTTTCATCAAACCTTCAGTAATATGTTTCTTTCATGCGTCACCTTTTATAAAAACAAAAATAATTTCAGGGTGAACTATCTCTTGAAAGATGAGGGGTGGAAGTAGCAAAGACTACGAGACCTGAAATATAGTGCCATCCTGCCATGACCATGCTTGGGTTCCGTTCTTATTTCACTAACAAAAAAGAAATCATCTCAAAATCATTGAAAAGTCCATCTCTAATAATGATGGCAGAAATGTTCAGCCATGATTAATCATTACCATTATCCCTTATCGGAAAAAAATAATCTAGAAACCCCACCAATGACTGGGTGTCCCACTTACAAAAGTCATGAAACTTAATTCCAGGGTCAATCATCTCGTTCATGTAATTCCATGGGTAGTTTGTTAGATACCCTGTAATGTACACCTCACTTTTATGTTACATAAAGATCAATCATGTACTGTATCATTGCCTTAATAAAACTAAGGGTACAAATTTTAACTCGTATCCGAATGCAAGTTCCTTAAATCCTTTGTGGCATGAACCTTCATTGACATAACAAAGTTGGTACTAGGTGTTAAAGAAAACATTTGCCAGTTTTGAAAAATATTAACAAACTGTAACAACTCATTGACATTTCAAAATTGGTACTAGGCATTAAAGAAAACATTTGACAGTTTTGAAAAATATTAAACTGTAACAACTCAAGTTATGCTGAAATTGAACCCTCACATCAAAGGATGTCTAATAATTTGTTATCATTCTTCAAAACTTAAAAAAGTATCAAGTGTTTATTGAATACCTAGTATAAGCTTGACCATACTGAGACAAGAAAAAAAAAATCAAAACGATTGATTTTGTTTACACCAAACCAAGGCATTTTTAATAAGCTTAAACACACAATCCGACATACTGCATTCCCAACATGGTTCACATCAACGATACATGTGCACTGTAATGACATCACATCGCCAAGGAAACAACTAATTTTAAACTATTGCATCTAAGCCTAGCAACCACATAATGATAATAAACTAATATTCAATATTGTTTCCATTCAAAATATGTTTGTTTATTGTGAATATCACAAGCTTTTTTCCATGCACTGAAAAAAAATAAAACTTTCCTAATACAAGTACCATTTTATCACATGGTCACGCATGTTACTACTTCATAAGCAATACAAATCAAGAAAATATCTGCATCAATACTGCAACTCCAATATGAACTATTACAACCCCAGTAGCACAACACATTAGGACAACATGACTAAACAACTTGCAATGATTCAAACCTCATTTTCAAGTACCATAGTCATCCATCCCATGAGGCATGCTGGCGATATGTCAGGCAAAATGAGGTCCTAATTACTGACAATACATTTTAGGTGAGAAGCACATTAATTTGCAGCAAAATTGCAGTCTAATTTCTTTCTGCAAATTGTATGTTAAGCACAATGACCTTATAATTTCACACCTAAGTCACCTGTCCTGCTTCAGCATTCGTATATATAATTGAAGCTCATCAAATTGTATTTCAGTACCAGCATATACCAATTTCAGAAAAAAAGTTGCTTAAAGGTGATATAGGAAATAAAATCAAATAAATATAGTTTAGTTTTTAATTGAATGAGTTATTGAAGCAATTTATGCAGCTAACATGCCATGAAAGTGTTCAGTTTTGTGTTTAATGAAAGTCAAATTTTACTAAATTGACTCTCTTCCTGACCCACGAAATCGCCTCAGGGAAAGTGGCGTTGTGTGTACGTCACAGCCGGAATACGCTTCACAATGACCATTGTGTATCACACCTGTTAATCCACGAGCAACTGCCATCACAGTTTCATTAACAATGCATGATGCTTCTGGCGGAAAAGAAGCTGCGGATTGGCATGTTTGATGCACAATAACGCATCCCTTTTCTTACGTCAGACCTAAAGGCCGTTTCGGATGACAGTAGGGCAAATTTGTCCGCGAGAATACGGTGATTGTTTTCACCCTAATTTCGCTTTTTGGAAAGTGATATATTGTTTGAATGTCATCCGAGCTAATTGTATGGCTTACAAGCTTTCTGGAGATGAATATCTTCATATTTTTGGATTTTCTATGAATATCACCTTTAAACAGTCACAACAAGAAACTCTTTATGCAAACATCAAGCCTCACACTGTCTTGCAAAATAAAGTATTACATACTTCACATGAAAATATAAATAAAATTTCTTACTTGATTAATATAAACTTATCATAATCATAAGCCCAACCCCTCTTAACCTCTAAAGCATGCAAATGGCAAGCTACACACTCCAAAAAAGCCATAGGCCTATATGCTACTCATGAAACAAAGTACATACCGTATCTAAAAAACAGAACATTACGACAGTAACTACACTTTGCCGAATGTAACCAATATCTGGTCTGAACATATAAAAATTCTGCCATCTGATGACTATGTTGCTAAAAATTACTTCACAAACCACAACATGGACAAAATAAATGATTTCCTTCTAAACGTAGATTACTTGCAAACAACAATAAGATTGCAGAAATGATGAAAATGCTTGGAATGTTACACTGCGAAGTATATCAAAATACTGGTATTGTTCAGCTCCTCGTCCAACATGGCAAGCAGCAATGTTTTTATCCTCCAGGGAAGATAAAACCATGAACAGTAGATGATTGGACTAAAAGTATGAACAATCAACACAGATTAGTAAAAGTTTAAGGAAGATTAGGTCAATGATCACAAAGGTGTAGACAAAGTTATGATTAAACCACAGCATGATCACTAACCAAGAAAACTACTGCAATATCACACTTGCATTCCCCCCCCCCCCCTCCTAATTGGGTTACAGTTCGATATTCCGAAGGTTCGTTCATTCCAAAGGTTCGTTATTCCGACGGTTCGTAATTCTGAAACACATAAATTGCCTATACCTCAGTGCTCGTTAATCCGATAACAAAAAAGGGTTCGTTAATCCGAGCATTTGCCGCGCAACGTTCCGAATAACGAACCTTTGGTATAACGAGTGCTTCCCCCTAATTGTTATATTTTATAAGCTATTGAAGTGCTTTCATCCATTAGCTGTAAACAAGCAGAAAAAAATATTAACCCTATATTCAATAGAGCAGCTGTAAAATATGCAAATTGTTCTTTGAACACTTAGGAGGAATAAAAAAGCCACATCCAGCTGATTTGAATAATAAAAAGGTTTTAAGAGCACACCTCAAAAAACAACAAATTCCTTCCCCTTTCCACACACTGTCTTCATAAATTCAGAATCTGCATGCAATCACTCGCAATAAAAAATGTCACCCTGTCATCTACCGCACACGATACATCAACATTTGTCATGAATTTTTTAAAATGTCAATTTGGTTCTACTTAAGTCCATGTCAAGGAGCAAAAATGAAACACACAAACAGTACAACATATAGGAGTACTACACATACATGTATGGATGGATGGATGGAAAATACAAGTTTTTCTCCATGAAGTGCTTTTCTTTGGGACATGATTTAAGTCACTGCATAACCCTATGAAATAAACATCAACACTCGACTGCAGTCAAAGCTCACAATTTCACACTTCAAATGAAACTGCATGTACATCATATCAAAACAGAAGCTCAGCACTACGAAAGAACTCCACTCAAACTATAGCATTGTTATAGCGACCGTAAGTGCAAGCAGTAAAAGCCTTTTTTTTTTCATAATGCACACTCCTTTTAACTATAAGTCACTAAACTTATACATAAGTGGTGTATGTATGAAATCTGAACTCAAATACCAGTATATGAAATTTGCAGATCACTCCATTCAATGCAATGATTTGTCAGATCTCTAAATATGATTCAATAACAATTCAATATAGATTCATAATTATCTTTCAGTGCGGTTAAACTTCAGTTGTTCATTACATGAAACAAAAATTCTGATTATTGATACTATATATATTGATACACATATTTTCTCTTTGTAACACTAGCTAGATAGTGGCAGGTTCGGAAATGACGAAACCTGCTGAAAGACTTTCATTATTCTTTATTACGCTGATAGAGATAGAAGGCACAGAGACTGTAGGATGGACTTTGCAGTGGAAGAAGAAATCTTTATCAACTCTATTCCGCTCTCTATCAGTGGTGAAGGGTAGTACTGTTCTGCAATCATCTCTGGAGTCTGGATTTGATTTAATCTCCATGGCCCAAATTAACAATGGAATATTAGATTAAGACTATGGTTTACACAAATTTCTTGGCGTATAACCAGATACATGCACTTGATATACCGGTAGTGCATACACTTAAAAAACGTCCAATAAAGATCACGCACATTTTTTGAATAGGGAGCTAAATTCACATTAGTTACTAATAACTATGGTGTAGACCACGGTTTAGTCAATTTGATAAAAAAAAATGTGACATTCGTTGTTGGACCTTTTGTAAGTGTGTGCACTAAATCATGTGCCCTTTTTTCTGATTATGTATATGCCAAGAACTTTGCATAAAACGTGGTCCTCATCTAAAAATTATTTGTGGATTCGGGCCAATGTTTCTCTCCCTTTTAGACAATTCCTTCCTGTTATCCCGATATTAAACTAGAATGAGGTGCATAGACATGGTAGGAGTCACACCACTAATTATGGGGCCGATTGCCTTTACTACTACAGTCAAACCTGTCTTAGTGGCCATCTGTCTATAGTGGCCACTAAAATAATTCCCCCGGAGAGAGATCATGTGTTAAAGAACTTGTTTATAGCAGCCACCTGTCTATAAAGACCACAATTTTTGTTTCCCTTGGTAGGCCACTATAGACAGGTCTCACTGTACTACCCCTAACCTTTATAGACAGGGTGGTCCATTGGCAAAAGTCATGAAACTCGACTGGAATTAGCAGCATTCAATAACATGCACGACATCTCACAGTCATAGCTTTACAAACCTTTTCCAAAGAGGTGTATTGTAGCGACCATATCTTAATTACCATATCTTACAGTATTGCAGCGATTTGTGCCGATTGCTGTCTCAGCCTCCAGGCTTTCGAAACCATGGAGGTTTTGGATAATCCGTCCGAAACCTTGAAATCTAGCGATCGCTATATTCCCGCTCAAAGTCAGTTTCCACCTCTATTATAAGGAGGGAAATTTTCAAAAAATATTTTTCTTACATTTTCCGTGTTTTTACAAAATGTCGTTTTTGTGACCTGCAACAGGGTACCCTGTCTTTAAGTTACATTTAATCCAAATTTGATTAGGTCATACTACAATGTGAAAGGTTTGAAGTATTTCTATGAATTGTCTTTAATGACATTCATGTTATTACCAATATCCACAGTCTGGTATCAATGAACATGCAACAAACAGATATGCTATTTATAGCAACTGTGCATAAATATGAGTCAAGTTCGCAACTTTACTAACACACTTGCACCCCCCCCCCCCCCCCCCCACCTAATTCTTATACTTTAAAAGTTTGCTAAATACTTAAAGCAATCTGCTTACACCCATGCATAAGTACACAAGATATTTATTCTGCATTCAGAAGAGCAGCCACACATTATGCAAATTGTCCTTTGTAACCTAATAAGGAATAAAAAAGCCACAATCCAGCTGATTTGAATAATAAACGGAGTTCAACACCTCAAAAAATGTATTTCCTTCATCCCATTTCCACATGCTGTCTTCCCAAATTCAAAATCTGCATGCAATCACTCACGACAAGACAATGCCAACCTGACACCTACCGTACAAGATACATCAACATTTGTAAGGATTTTGGTAGAACCTAACAATACCCTCTCTCACACACACATCTCGTATACCAATGAATACCATCACATCAGTTCAAACCGTACACAGCATCTCTTCACTCTGTGCGATCAGCGGCAATCTGTAACACCTCTTTAGCGCCATCTTGTGCCGCTTGCAGGAAAGCCTCAATGTCTTCCTTCGCCTGTGATATATCGTGAGAAAGAATATTACACATATCATTGTCACCTGTTGAGTTGCAACAATGATCCTTATTAAACATAAAAGTCATGTCATGTACTACTAAAACACATAAAAGAGATAAAACACAAAACACGAGTGATCCTGTATGAATTATTTTTGCTGTAAATACACATTAAAACTCATTCACATTAATTGCACTTTGTAAGGAATTTAAAATGTATTCATAGCCTGTCGCCTATTATCCGTACAACAGATTACGCAGGAGTCATGCTTTTCAGTATCTTAGGAGAAAAAAGCCAGTGAGCTCCGTAAAGAGGAGGTTAATAATGAAGCGTACCTTGTCCTTGTATGCCTGGTCAGTGATGCTTGGGAGATTGATCATGACATTGTGATACGCCCCCCACACTGCCAGCTCCATTGCCCTGGCTCCAACCTGCCAACAAAGAAAGACACACATCAAATGATAACATTACTGCATTTTGGAGGATCTCCATGGTATCACTACATATGCCTAGGCGTAACACATGATTGTTCTCTACATAAAAAAAAATCACACCCTTTTCGCGCTGTTTCAAGGACATTTTCCACGATGTTCGCCTCTTCTTACACAATAACTTATCTGTAACAAAAGCACCTTTTTTGTAACATTTGAAGAATACAAAAAAACTCCTTCTTTTTAATTATTATAGGGAGCAGAATGGGGAAAGAAAAGTGTACAGATGCAATGTCTACAGTCGGCCTTATGCATCGCACGCATCGGTTCGTCGCCATGAGCAGGACGTCCATGCACCCGAATACCAGTGCGAACGATGCTCGTATAGAACGGGCCACAAGAGGGACCTGGAGAAGCACTATGGGCAGCACGCTACTCTCGTGGCTCCGGAGCCAATACACACGAAAACGTCTGTCAGAGCTCCCACCAAGGAAAGGGCTGGGACAAATTCAGCAGAGGCAGGTTGCCTGTCCATAGGGACAAGTCGCCTAGGAGGAGCCGTTCAGTGACCCTGATCACTGCGACCAAAGAAAGAGGTCTTGCTTACAAAAGCCAGATGCCTGTGCACAGAGATAGATCGCCTAAAAGAAGCCATTCGCAGACTCTGAGCACTGCTACCAAAGACGAGATCAGTTTAGCGGAAGCAGGTCACCGGTACGTAGCGACAAGTCGCCTAGGAGAAGCTGTTCGCCAACCCCGCCAAGCAAAACCAACCAGGGAAGGCAGAGCAGAAGCTGGTCGCCTGTGGCCCGCAGTGCAACTCCACTGCTGGATGAAACAGGCTGAGGCTGCAGATCCCGTGGGGTTGCTCGACTTGATCGATAATAATCGATCAATAATCGTTTGATCTCATCTTATCTCACCATACAATCGATTACACCCGGGAAATAGGTTGTTGAAGTCTTAAGGGGCAGTCAAATTATAAAGAAGGAGGTTAATGGAACTTAAGTAATTCTTTAATAATTCTGTTATGTAGAACATAACACAGAAATTTTTTTAGAGCCATCTGTCAAGGAACAAGAGGGTTATGGAGTATGGCATTATGTTTTAAGTGGTAGTCACTGTCACAAGTGAAAGGTGAATTGTCTTTTTGTTTTCTTTGTGTAGTTGAGCTAATTGATTCAGGTTTATTGTAAAGGATCTGCATGTACTCTCAGCAGCCTCATGTGTTCAGTTAATTAATTCAGGTTTGTTGTAAGAATTCTGCGCTCACAGTAGCGAACGTTTGAATAGTTTTGACGTAGTGAAAAGGTGGAAGAATGTTAACTGTAAAGGTGAAGCTTTGAGCTATCTCTTAATGTGTGTTCTCTGACCAGTAAGTGATAGAGTTATTTTATCACTAGCAAGAAGGCAATTTGCTTCTCAGTGGGCGCCACGCCCTTAGTCAGAAAGCAGACAATATGATTTTAGCTTTCGTTGGAGCCAGTTGTGTTTCTTGCAAGTGTGCAACATCGGCGTTTTGTTGCAAACTGCCATTAGATTCTACTTACGTTAATTTGTACCATTCTTACTTACTTTGTTGTGAAGATACAGCTCTAGGGCACATTTCGGAGATTAATTCTTACTGCAGAACTCACGTGCGGTGGTAAGCACAAATTCAACATCTTATTTCATTAAGTCTGTAAGTTAATGATAACTTGTGATTCGTACAATCATTACAAACACACGCCTAATCCGTGCAAAGCCAAATTCCGCTACAATATATGTGCGCTCCAGTCTGGTTCTTTGATGAAACACCACATTTAAAGTGAATGACCTACCTGGATATCTGACTTGCACTGTATGTTACCGTAGCGAGACATCTCTTTCATCGTATCCCAGCATGCATTTACTGTTAGAGCGACGTTCATGGGGACCGCAACCGCATCCGTCATGGCAACAGCAATGCTCTGATCCCGGCTGGAAACAAGTGGGACACAGGGGATGTAAGGGGTAGAAGTGACAAAGACTACAACTTCTATGGAAAGCTTGAATTTGACTGGATGTTGAGTAGTGTAACCATGGTAGTAACCATTGATGACTGGGTTACCATAAATGGTAAGCAACGGGGCCCTGGAACGACCATTGTTGGCTCCCATTTTTAGTCTATTGCAGGATAATAAGGAAGGAATCATCTAAAAATCAATGAAAAGAAACAAAATCCGTCTCTGATGATGATGGCAGAGCCATGATTACGGCCTGTACTCATTACCATTTTGCCTTACCAGAAAGAAATTGATTTAGAAACCCCATCAGTGTTTAATTTCCACCGTAGGAAAATTGTATTGCCCATAACTCTAATTCTAATTCTTAAATTGGTATTCATCACCATAACTTGAAGTTTCAAAGACAAATTATATGCCAGGGCCCCGTAACATAAAGGTTTGCGATGAATCTAAAAATGGCAATGGCCAATCAACATATCATTGTTGCATGCGTTTTTTGTTCAAAAGACTGACCAGTAACCAATCAGAATTTATCTTTCAAATTTACAATTGATTGCAAACCTTATGTTACAGAGCCCAGATTAGTTAAAACCAGGGTAATAATAACATGTACATATACATAAATATATATATCCAGCGAGAACCGTTTTATAGAGAATTGGCTAAAAGTGCTTGATGCTACATAATGTATGCAGCAGAACGGATAGGCGCACCGTGCAGCAATGGGTCAGTTGCCGACGGTTTCACATCCTTGTTGCTGGACCAAGAAATATATTATTATGATATATACAATGATATGGACCATATTATACAATACTATTAGTATTGGACCATTTATGAGCACATTTCAGTTAGTGCGTTGCACTGACCATAGGGTATTTAAACCCCTACTTACTACAATTTTGTATCACACCTGACGAAGTGTTGCAGCGGCGCACGAAACGTCTTGATCTTTTCGATTCCGTTTACCTTACATTGCACGACAAACGATTATCGGTAGCCATTTATCTGCAATGAGTAACATATTTAGCAATATGGACCATGTTTTCAATTTGGGTACACAAAAAAAAATGTGCATGGTGAGAAAACACAGACACAAAAACTTACATCGCCTTTTCTTCATCGCTCGACTTGGGCAGCTTCAAAGCACTCTGTAACCAAGAACAAAAAAAGATAGGCAATGAACATTCATGCAGGAATTAACAAATATATATGTAGATGGTTTTATACGTCAAAAAAATGCCATTTAGATTAGATTAATTTAGATTGTTAGTGAGAAGACTTCACGGTATTGACTGCCACCCCTTTTCAGGGATGAAGGGTTAATCCCCAAATGGTAGCTAGTTCTTGGATGGGCGAATGGGGGTTGTGGAGGTTGTGTGAAAGAGATAATTGGGAAAACTTGATGGTATTTACTTGAACCATGTAAGTAGACAAGGCCACAGTATCGAAGTCTACCAGTGGGATAAGGTGAAATGTGGCCGCTCCCCAACCTTGAGGTAAGGATTGAGAGTAGGAACTCTAAGACAGTATTCTGTCTCTCCATGTAAGCAGTGAAAGCTGCATCATTGGTATTTATCTGGGGAACAAGGTGAAGTGACCCCCCCCAAAAAAAAATAAAAAAAAAAAAAAATATGAGGGATAAAGGGCTAACACCCAAATGGTAGTACTTGGAAGGGGAGGGGGGAAGAGGGGGGGGGGGGGGATTGTATGAAGGAGACAAATGGGAAAACGTCATACTCACCATGTAAGCAGTGAAAGCCGCAGTGTCAGCGTCTATGAGGGGAATGAGATCTAGCATGGCCCCTCTCAGCGGGGGGATCAGCTTCCTCATGGTAGCGTCCAGAGCTTCAAACTTGCGGTTCCCGTACGACATCCACCCTACCATGGCACCCAGCGCCGCACCCTAAAGAAAAAGGTTTAGGAGGATGAATGCATGCTTTGTAAGTAACTAGGTCTCTGCCAAACTTTGTACAGGCCAGACAAAAAGCACAATTTAGTATTTCTGTACCGATGGTACCTAAAGAATTTTTCACTCTATACTGTATTTGATATGTTATGCACGTATATTACATTAAAATAATGACCAATCATTTAAGTTATACTTATATCGTATTCCGTATCCCAAGAAAACACTTGAAACATGGGTACGTTACCATGGCACCAATCGCTGCGGAGACCGAACCCCCACCAGGGGCGGATGACCGCGCCCCTACGTTGAGGATGAATGACTTCAGAGTCATGGAGGAGAGGGGTCCATCTGTCCCCCGATCTATCATGTACCTAATGGGAAGAGATGCATGTTTGTAAATAATTATATCTGTTACTTTTCTCCACTAATGGTGTTTTTTTTTCTTTCCTTCTGTAATTTTTGGATTCCTTCTGCTGATTATGTTTTACTCATTTTTTTAAACCTCTCTTTTTACATTTCTTTTGGATGGATGTGTCACAATTTTTGTTAGTATTAATGTGTTTTTCTGTACTTTTATGTATAAATTGCCATTAACCCCATGTCAATTATTTTTTCACAAGTGAGAGCCTAAAATGATGACATGGTGATGTATTGGGAAGTGGTTTTCCTGGCAACAAGTACTGTAACCCTTAGCATGCTAAGAATGCACACAAATCCCACAGAGCAACATTTTGTCTGGTTTATACTCACTCAATGATCTTGTCCCTTGGGTTGAAGGCTTCAAGGGAACTCAAACCAAGCCGATCGATCACCTACAAACAGGCAGCCAGGAAGAAAATTAGGTGGGTCTGTATTAGACCATAGTTGAAATTGTGTCCTCATTCGCCTGAAACAAGCCAAAGCTGGCTATATTGTACATCAGAACAGAGCTGCCTCACATTGTTGCTATTATGGAACATTCCTATGTGGGTTATGTCCGATGAAATCAAATCACAAAAAGCCCAATTTTGCTGTCTAGCCCAAGATTTGATGGGAAGATTTCCTAACCAAACAGCTCTCTCTTTTTTTAAATCAGTCCAGGCCCCGTAATGTAAAGTTTTGCTATCAATTGCAAATTTGTAAGACAAATTATGATTGGTTATTGGTCAGTCATCTGAACAAAAAGTGCATGCAACAATAATATTGATTGGTCATTGCCATTTTGCCATTGATCGCAAACCTTTACATTTTGGGCCCCAGATCATGTTCATACACTTTTGTTCAACATATCATCTGCATGTCAAGACTAACAAGAAAAGTGATTACTAGAAACAGGGATGTGTTATGGAAGGATATGAAGCAATTTTCTTCCTTTGAACCCATGTGCCAAGCCGCTGAAAAGTTATGTGTTCTCAACAGGTGCTGTTCAGGTGTTTGAACAATTATGAACATGATTGTGTGGCAACGGCTTCTCAGAGAGAACAAAAGAAATGTACAGTCTCATTTCGCTTGTCCCGTTCTGTTAATGGCATTAATACTTCCATGAGCATAACAGGTATCAGCAAACATAAATAAACAAGTTTTTCAAGTGAAATATCTCTGTTTCACGCAAACACACACAAACGCCGTTAATGATAATACACAGCTTAATATATAATTTTGAGAGTGGTTGAATCCCCAAAATGCACAAGTTGTCGGAAAGTGAAGAAATTGGTCAATTTTGTAAGTGATACAAATAGCTTTTATTTCCGATTTTTAATGATTCATCAATACTTTTCGAAACAAAAGCAGAGTAAAGGATCTGTCCTTATCTGCTGTTAACTTCCTTAAAGTTTGCAAACAAATTTGTCAAAAACAAAACGTCTACAGATAAATGGGAAATTAAAGAAATTTCTTTTCAAGTTAAAATCAGCTAAATGTCGGCTCGGCACATGGAACATCAAAGCATTGTCATGATTATGGAATTCTTTTGACATTTATGAGCACGCTTTAGAACCCATACAGATGTTTGCATATATTACGCTCGAGTTTCTACTCCTTCGTAACACCTCCCTGCTAGAAACATGGACCACAACTAAGAGACTGGAGAGAAAACTTAGAGTAACTGAAAGGGCTATGGAAAGAATTATGATTGGTGTTACAAAGAGGGACAAAGTTAGAAACCAGGATTTGAGAAAGAAAACCAAAGTACGGGACATAGTACAAGAAATTAAATCAAAGAAATGGAGGTGGGCTGGTCATCTGGCCAGGAGGAAAGATGATAGATGGACTTATAAATTAACCAGCTGGACCCCCAGAGCTAACAACAGAAGAAGAGGCAGGCAAAGTAGGAGGTGGATTGACGATATTAGAGAATATGGTAGTATGACATGGAAACGAATGAAAAAAGATAGATCAAAATGGAAAAATGAGGAGGAGGCCTTCCTTCAGCAGTGGAGAGAAATAGGCTAGAGATAGATAGAGATAGAGGTCTCAGGCAAACTTTGTTCATGCGCGACCAAAAGATTGGGAAAAATTCTCCTACCAGTCTGACTTTCTGCGACTCGTCCATGATGAAGAGATTCTCCTTCTCGATGTAGAAGTCGGCTGCCTCCAGGATGCAGCTCAGCGGAACCAGCCCCACCAACTGTGACCCACAGAGGGCGACATTTACTTCCTGCAGCAAGAACATCCAGAGATTTCTTTCTCATTTTCTTCATCTCTGAGAAATGATTTAGTTCTTGGGCTTACACCTACCTTTAATATTATTCAGTACCCCAAGGATTCTGAGATAATTTATGTAATCTTTTCTCATTTCTTGCTTTGTTAAAGTAATAATTTTGTTATTATTTTTGAGTTGGCTTAATTGTTAAGTGTACATACAGTAGACGGACTGGTACAAAAAAGGGCCACACATTCCAAAAGATTTCATTCAATAACCTCGACTGTAGGTATCTCAACTGATTAAATCACTGCACGATATATTAACTAATCAGCAATATGTGAGTAAAATAATCACCTACATGTAATGCAAAAAGGCAATATTTTCTAAAGCACATATACATTAAATTAAATTAAATTCCAATGGCTTATAAAAACATGATAGCACATAGCTGAATTAAACATGTTTTACAATTAAAAAAAATACAATACATATATGTATGTAAACATATTTTGATTTGACAGGAAGTTTAGACTGGTCTATGGCCAGGACTGGACCAGGGCCCTGTTGCATAGAAATTAATTAATGGTAACTGCAATAGAGATATATTTTAGGGCCATTAAAATTCAAGGTTTCATAGAAATTGCCATTAATAGCAAAGTTACCATCAATGCCAATTTTCATGCAACAGGGCCCAGGTCTAGGACTGGTCTAGGGCCTACCTTGGACCTGGATAGGCACTCCTCAAAGGCAGCGTGCATGGGGGTTTGGTCTAGGTCTGTGAGGTTGATGGAGACTTGGGCCAGGTTGTACTCATCCAGCCACCAGCCGATGGCCTGCACGGCCTTCAGAGCACCAGGCTGAGATAGGGATAAGAAGACGGGAGAACAGGAGGAGAAGCAGGAGGAGGAGTCGAAGATGGAGGAATATGAAGAAGAACAAGAAGATAGGGGGAGGAAAGGACAAGTAGGAGAGGAGGAGGAATAGGAAGAACAGGTGAGGAGAAATTAAAGAAGAAGAAGAAATCAGAGGGAGGAGAAGAGGAAGAAAAGCAGGAGTCAAAGACGGAGAAAAATAGAGAACAAGAAGTTTGCGAGAGGAAAGGACAAATAGGAGTTGAAGAGGAACAGAAGGAAGAGGAGAAATGAAAGAAGAACAATGATTTAGCAGGAGGAAAGAATGAGTAGGGGAGGAAGAGGAATAGGAGGAGCAGAACATGGAGGGAGGAAAAAGAAAAAAGACTTGATATTGTACTGTTCATTTTCTAGCTATTGCCCAAAAAAATAAAAATTGACCTTTGGCCTCCCCAGGGAGTTTACCTAAATTGTTCCCAGTCTACCTCAAGTTAGTGATCCATCATGATATGGTGCAACTTTGAGTTGAAATTGAAATTAGATCACTTATATTCTCTTTCTAGCAATGTTTGGCCACTTTTGGCAAGATTCACTGATTTTTCACCTAGCAGAAATTTGGCCTCAAATCTCATTAATCTATTCCCAAGCAGTGAACCATCATTGTAACAGTTAAAATCGGGCTGATGCATTTTTAGTTTAAGTTAAAAGAAAAAACAATCAATTGACATTTTTATTTCAGTATGGTTGATTGTGAATCGACCTTTGAGGAATTTTACACCAGAAGTCATACATCAAGAGATGAACAAATGAAGAGACGGACAACCTGAAACCATACCGAAAATGCACAGAAAATGCGTTTTACCTTATCTTTGCCCCTGCCCTGCTCCCTGACATCGAGGGCGATGCGATGCGCCTGTTCCTTGGTACCCAGGACATTGACATTGTACGCCACCAGGAACTTGCGGGCACCGGTTGCCGTGGCACCCCACGTCGGGACGAACTCTGTCGGACCAAAGTCTGGCTGCCACTCTGGATTTTGCAGCTTGCAAAAGAAAAATTTCATTTCATTTCATTGAAACAAAAAGTTGTTTTTATTAAAATCAAACATCACAGCTCGAATACTGAATTGAGTTTGATGTACAATCGTGAAGTGTAAAAAAGTTTGACATACAATTTATATGGAAAGCATACTATATTGAACAACAAAACTTGCACAAAACTCACGATTAGAAGTTTGAAAAACATGTGATGTAAAGTTTACATAGAAAGCTTATTACAACAGCTTACTCTCGATATAACGAGGTCATCGGGACCAGGGCTTTTTCCTCGTTATAACGAAACATTGTTGTATCCAAACAGAATAAAAAACAATAAAATACATTGAAACATGTGTGCTTGTGTGTTCATTGTGTTTTACTATGTTTTCATATCCATATCCGTCTTGGTAACATGTGTTATCAAACTGAAAAAAGGGGATTGGATCGTGCGTTTTCAAACTGAAAAGGGATTGGAAACATGCGTCTTTAAACTGAAAGGGGGTTTTATTTTTGCTCAACACATCATCCTACCTTTATATATTTTTGACGTTTTAATAACTAATTGCATTCAAAGAATTATAGACCATTCCCGATACGATGGGTGTTATTTTGCAGTAAATTAACAGATCAATTGTTATCGTAATCTTCTGGACGAGAAAACATGCGGTTTCGTTGTTTGGACAAACAAGAGAATAGGCGACGCAACGGGTTGAACGGCCGGGATATGAGGAGAAGGTGGAGTTAGATAAGAGCGTCTCGCTCGTCCACTTTCTTTGTGGGTCATTCCAAAATTATTACGAGGGGGTTCCATGTAGAAGATCAACGCTGCCCTGGATGCTTATACGTGTATTTCATTTTGTATCGTGATGATTTCCAGCCGTATTCTAATTTCAAGAAGAATATTTTATTATCTCTTCAAATCTTTCATTGTCATATTTTAGTGTGTGAAATATACTTCACCGTCCGAGATCACATTTGCTTTTGTTAAGAAACCCTATCAATTGCTACTCATCAGACACACCCCCAATTCAGCACGCACCGGGTCATTGATTGCAGTGATGGGATCGGACTTGGAAACCATGTGCTTTCAATGTACGTACGCTGTGCGATTGCGAAGGAGTGATGTATTAGAAACTGTGCACATGCTCGCATTGTGTGGACGTGTATTGCAAGATGTGTGTCTGGCTCCTTGCGGTGCCGGTGTTTTCATGTCTCGATTTTCCTTCCTCGTTGTAATGGGACGCAATTGTTATGTTTTTCTTTGTCTTGGGGTCAACAGAATAAGCTCGTTATAACGAAATCTCGTTGTAACCGTGCTCATTGTATCGAGAGTAAGCTGTATATTGAAGAAAAAAAACTTGCACAACACCCATGATTATCCTCAGGGTGATCTATCCCTTCAAACATTCTTTGGTTACCTTAGCCTGCATGCCTTCATATTCTCCTGCTCTGATAGAAGGCAGCTTCTGTCTCTTCTCCTCTCTTGCTGAAAACCCGTACAAGTACACTGCAAAACAAATCACACAGTAGAAAACATTCAATTGAAATAGAAAACAATACCAGACATTAGTTCAACGGATTATTTTGTTCTGAATAAGTCCCAAGTCCCAGTCTGTCAATAAGTCCCAAAACTTATGAGCAAGCTTTTAAACAAGAACTAAGATGAAAATCTTGAATCTCTTGAATTATGTTCAATGTTCAAATTCCAAGATGCAAATTTGCCCCAAAAGGAAAATCTCATTGGATATTCAGAGGTTTACTATAAGAAAATTGATTGATGAAATGTCACAAAGACTGCTTTGAAAAAATGGACATCCCTTGACATTATGATCTGTCAATTTTAGCATGATACGAGTTGTAATGTATTTTTAATTGTATAAAATATAGGTGGCAACAATTTTTTTAAAAAACCAATTACAAAACAGGTTAAAATGTAACCAATAGGAATCCCGTGTGCGAGTCACATGATTAGGTATACATTAATTATAGTAATTACTACAGCCGTGCATTTCTTGTGCAGGACTGCAATTTTCATGCAGCATTTCCCTTTTGTGCACAAACACTATGCAAGCTAGGTTGCTCTGGGCCGATTGATCCAGCGCAAGGTATATGTGCGTGTGTGTGCAAGCTAACATATGCATGCGCTTGAGCGTGTGTTTTTACACGAGTTGGCGTTTAAATTAGACGTCCGTGGAAGCAGCAATTTGAATTCTTTTTAGTGTAAACTCTTGCAATATAGGAGATGCACCAAAATCTTGAAGGTACCAGTAGACTTAAGTGTAATAACCTTTATATTCAGACCTGTCTTATAAAGCAAATAATGCATGATTTTAATGTTTGTGATGTTGAGGCGGTGCAGTGCACAGTAAACACCCTCCTACCGTGCACTGCACAGCCCCAACGCACTCACAACTGTGCATCATTTGTATAGTATAACCCTCCCAGTAACATGGATGTATGGAATGTGTAATAAGTCAATAGGCATTTTTTGACGTGGTACTGAGAGCATTAAACAAATTGCATACCTGGTACTCTGAGCTCTTCTGCGAGCCGCTGCCCAAACTCCTCTGCACACCGGCTGCAATCCTCCATCGTGACTCCGCTGATCGGAATAAAGGGGCACACGTCCAATGCACCCATGCGTGGGTGCTCGCCTGTTCAAAAGTACAGCATGTTACTCATCAGAAAATAATGATTATGACATTGTATGCTCATAATGTGGCCATGTCCATTAAGCAGATTTGCTTCTTAGGGGTCCAAACTTTTATCTTATGTTGTATTTTTATTTAAATGGTTAAATAAATGAATTATAATTAATGGCACTGAAATTACAAAACAATACTGGTGATAGCAACAACAATGATAATAATGGCAATGTTCTATGTTTTACTCACTTTAAAGATTGCACAAAATATGTTAATATTTGTGGAAAGATGCATACACTTGTGCAAATATGTTGCATTACATCAACCAACTCCCATTGCACGGTATTTTTATGCATGATTCCACATACAATGTGCATCTGCAATACTTTTGATGCACTGTGCAACATATTGAGCAGGTAACGAGCATATAAAATCACTGCCATTTTCTTGACAAATGTCATGAGACATGGAGAACTTCCACTGCATAACCTGTGTGTACTTACCTCAGAAACGTTCATGATAGGTCTAGGATTACGGCTTATGTGATGTCCTGTTCGGACTGACTAGGGGGGTGTTTCGCCTCACTGTTCGTAAGTTACGAACGACTGGTGATCCCTTCTTGTGCTAAATCGGATTCTCAATGAACAAAGTGTGGTATCGCATTTAGCACAAGAAGAGATCACCAGTCATTCGTAAAGTCGTTCGTAACTTGCGAACAGCTTGGTGAAACACCCCCAGAAATCCTTAGTCCTGTATCATTGTTGGATCCAAAGGGAATCCCGAGGGATTAAACCTACACCACTTATCACACCACTTATCACCCCACTGATAGTTCAGGATTATTTGACCCTGGATAAAAGCTGGGTTAACCCTACAACTACAGTGCTAAGCCCTGCAATGCGGTGGTAAGAGCTCCACTCTGAGCAGAAATAAAAATAGTCCGGGCTTGATAGGAGAAACAGTGCCAAGCTCGCAAGGCTCATCGGGGATTAAAGATAAGCTAGCTCACAGGCTTGATATGTAAAGCTGAGTCGAACACATGTGCAAGGTGTGCAATCAGAAATATTCATAAGCTATCATGAAAGTCCACAGTTAGCAATATTTAATTTGAACATCATGGTTTTCCTTCGCTGAGGTTAGGCAAATAGCATGATACCAAGAATGCCAGAGTAAAAAGTATCAAAAAATTGTAAGGGCTAACAAATGTATGAGGATAAAAATGGTATTAGATTCTATGCCACAATGCAAAAAACCCTGCAAGAATCTTAACTGATTTCTGCATCTTTCGTGATTACCACGTAGCATACGCACCATGGTGCAGTCTCATATCAATCAGACTGCGTGCGATGCGAGCCATGTTGAGTGCGCCCTCTACCACAGCCACGGGAGAGCCTACGAACGTGAAGACGGTGCGGTTCGTGGAGGGGCCGGGGTCGACGTCCAAGAGCTGGCATCCTGGAGTCTGGGCAACTGCACTGCCCAGGGCATCAATGATCTAGAGAGAAGGGTGGGTCGATATAAAGCTAACAAGCAGTTTCCATAATATATTCACAACTTTCCCACTAACTACCTAATGATGCCTTATCACATTCAATAGATGGAATGCAATCTGAATATATCAGTTGTTTACACCACAATACACTTTGCATGCAAAATGCATGCAATGTGGACACAATGGCAATGCTCTCAAGCAACCAGTTACGATCTATATTCAGCCTTTGTTGATGAATAGTGTGACACGCACTGTTCAAATGCACAGTGACTGCATGGGTACCCCCAAGTAATCTTGTTTTCGGCTGGGTTAAAAATTGGGTTAAATCTTTCAAAGCGAAGCCAAAGGGATTAACTTGCTGACTGAATCAGGGCATGAGAAAATCAACAAGCCTATTAAATCTTTACCTCCTTGTTCTGTCCTTCAGAGAAATTTGGGACGCATTCCACCAGTCTAGCAACAGCAGGCGACATCTTGAATTGTGGTTCTCACTCTCTATCCAGCGGAATATATTGTGACTGAAGTTACGCCACTGCCTACCTGCCTGCAATGTTAACTTGTAGCTACCTGGACAGAGGGAATGCAAATGGAGAGAAAAGTTTATTTTCATTGATTTTTAACATAACAGAGACTAAGACTAAGACAGGCACCATATATTTTTGTCCCACATTTTCTAAAAGATTTATTACTGTGTGTTACACTATAGCTTAAAAGGGAAAGTGCACCTTGAAGGTCAGTTGATTTTAATAAAAGCTAGCACAGCCAGGTAAAATGATACTTTTGAGAAAATAGACATTTATAAAAAAATTATACACAACATATGGGAATTAAAGCACCAAGCATGTGACATCACATGATAAAAACTAATTTAAAAGACCATAACGATAATAACTTTCTTCCTTTGCCAGATTTTTATCAAACTTTTATTGATGTGTTTCTTTTATGTTTCTGATTTTATTAAGACCAAATTTTTTAACCTCAGGATGGATAGACTATCCTTCAACTGTGAGACATGTCCACATTTCTCTTCCCACTTTCAGAAATTTGAGATCAATAAAGACAATACTCAATCGTAACTTGTTACCCGACTATATAGACAGGTTCTAGTAATAACGAATTGTGTTATATTAATTCAAAGTATACTAGCAGCATGCACCGTCCATGACCATCATGACCATGAACATTGTGGACGCAGCTGGACATATTTTATCACTAGACAAAAGTCGGACTCACTGAACTAAAGAAGATACAAACATGTAGATCTAGTCTAATTTACTAATGCCTCACTCAACACAGAACACATTCACAGCTTGCCCTACGTGTATGAGTAACCCATTATCCAGCAAAAATTACAAATGTACTAACCGGTATGGAGGAACCCCACGCCTTTGGTGTGGGCCCGTCGGGTTCCTCCTTACGACTATGGCTATGACCCATTCTCACTGCGGTCTCCTTAATCGATGCACTAGCAAAAATGGTATTAGAACACAACGGTAAGCGTATCACGCGTGAGACAGAATCACTGCACAACAGTTTCGGTCAAGCTCACAATTACAAGTAAAAAAACGCAAGTTTCATCAGATTATCGTCTTTTGAAATTTTAAACCACAAAAAAATCACAGTATTCGGTAAATGTCAAAATTATATGCCGATCGCCAGAACAGAAAGTCTGTTTTCTCCAAAATTCCTGCCGTGCAGGCGTGCACCCGCTCCGGGATCGCTTCAGTCGCCAAAGCGGAGTAGTCAGTTTATCGTGATGTGCATGCCTTCGGCACTACATCATGCGCATTCCGCGAAAATACGATCGTAATGAAGACACTCCTTATTATGACAGGCCCCTGTCATGGACCTAGGCCTATAGTTCCATTAAACATGCAGGGTAGCCTCAAAGAAAATACAAGAGTGCACTTCAAACTTAAATCACATGAACAAGCAAACTTAAATTTCTTTTTTTTTTTTTTTTTTCAAATCAGCAAGTCATGATAAAATCAAACACAATTTGATCAGAAATAGCCCATTCGCATTGACAATACACGTAAACGCTGTGACGCTTAAGCCTGAACTTCTGAAGCGCCACAACTTTATCGTCGATAATTTAACAGTTTTGCACTGAAAATACAAATATTTTTAAGTGTTTACTCAAAATGTCTCAGTATTTTTTTGTGAAAATATCAAGCAAGAGTATATCGAAATGTGTATCGTTTTCTTCTCAACATCAAATCGTAAGTGCAGCGAGAATGCCCCCCCCCCCCCCCCCGGCCCCAAGTCGTACTCGTACTACTAGCTAGGGCTAATTAACAGGCAGAATCCACAACATGCACACAAGAAGAGAGATATTAAAAGTCGTCTGTAACTTACCGGTACTTAATTTGCTATGGTCGGGAGCCAGATGTAGCACTTGACTTGGAATGCAGTGGAAATGTTTATAGAACTAGTACAGACTGGATATCTATAGCTAGAAACATTAAGTTACACTCGGTACGCCTTCGAAGTTCGAGGGTACTAGCTAGTACGCACCTACTATACAGTGTGCATTGTTTTGTATGCACTAAATACGTGTTAATCCAGCTCAGCTTTCTTCGTCAAAATATGCGGAGCCGAACACCATGTATTCATGGGATACACGGAGGTGTGTCCCAGGCGTGTGCGCTCTGGACCAATCAGAGGGGAGGGTTTCTTATGGTATGGTACGGTACCCTTCAAAGAACTAAAAACTCGTCATTGTAATTGTATTTTTAAAAAAAATGTTTTGTTGGATTTATATTTAAAAAGCCATCGGCTTTCTGCTTGGATTCATTGTTCATGAAAATATTTTCTTTCATGATTTATGTATGAATTGTTATCCAACCGTTCATTGTAAGCATAATCAATTCAGTTATTACACTGCCGGCCAAATATGTAATATCCCCTAGTACTTGTATGAAAGCCTTGAAATAACTTCTATTCAACCAATATTAAATACAATTAAATTGAATTGAATTTTGATGTACAGATAGATCGATGTCAAAGGATGTCATTTTTGCGTGTTTTTTTACGCATTTTAGGACTTCAACTTTTGTTTTGCAACTTTCTTACTTTGTTCCTTTGTAACTCAATACAAATCATTCTATGTGCATCAAATCGTTCCATCTGATGTCTCCTCCCCTTCTAGCCCATCTGTCGCCCCCCCCCCCCCCCCTTACCCCGCTCTCCTTATTTTATGCCAATATTCTTTTCCTCACTTTCTCGATCGCCCCCCCCCCCCTTATGTATTTCTCTCATATATTTTACACGTATTGTGATTTGTCTCACTCTCTTACTCCTTCCACACCCTCGATCTCTCCCTCCAATTCTCTTTCAAAATTCCATCATTGTTGTCTTCCCCTCGTCCCGCTTATATCCCTCCATGCCAAAGAAGAATACGCTTTTATTCCTTTTGTTCTCCCTTTTTGCGGGATTAACTCTCGACAGTAGAGGCCTGAAGGTCACCGCCTCCTGACTTTTACAAGTGGATCACCCTGTCTTTAAGAGACGTGAATAAAATATAATGAAAAGTGTATTATAGCTATATTTCCCTTTTCTATGTTCTCTATGCTTCTTTTTTCCTTAGTTATTCAACATTTGAAAGAATTACTTAATAACACATTTTCGCTTAATTTTTGTTTAATAATTAATAATCTTTGTGTGTTTCAATTGTGGAATATTTCACTTCGTTGTTTTGATCTTAAGACATCGTGTGTGGGTCCACATGCCATCGGGCAATAGTGAATTACTTCACTTTTGTGGATCCTGACCCACACGTTGTCTCTTTCTGTTCTCTGATGCTATTGTATTGTGTACTTCGTTTTGTTACACATGAACTTTCTTCTTATGGTGCTGTTATATGTATTGTTATTTTATTATGGTCGAATAATTAATAATACTGATGATTATACTACTACTATACTACTAACTAATTGATAATAATGATAACGATAATGATAATAATCAATGCTTCCTTTATTATTATCATGTCCATGGCCAACATCATTCATGCCTTATTTTAAGATCTTACAGGTGTCTAACGAAAAAGGATATTAATTTAAAATGATGAAATTGCCAACCTTTTTGATAACTTAATTTTTTTGTAAAGATGACTTCTATTAAACCATTATTGAATACAATGAAATTGATTTGAATCTTGATATACAGATAGATCGATGTCAAAGGATGTCATTTTTTGCGTTTTTTACGCATTTTAGGACTTGAATTTTTGTTTTGTAACTTTCTTACTTTGTTACTTTGTAACTCTATACAAATTATTCTATGTGTGAATCAAATCGTACCATCTGATGTCTCATCTCCTTCTAGCCCATCTGTCGCCCCCCCCCCCCTTACCCCGCTCTCCTTATTTTGTCCAAATCTTCTTTTCCTCACTTTCTCGATCGCCCCCCCCCCCCTTATGTATTTCTCTCATATATTTTACATGTATTGTGATTTGTCTCACTCTCTTACTCCTTCCACACCCTCGATCTCTCCCTCCAATTATCTTTCAAAATTCCATCATTGTTGTAATGAAAAGTGTATTATAGCTATATTTCCCTTTTCTATGCTCTCTGTGCTTCTTTTTTTCCCCTTATAGTTATTCAACATTTGAAAGAATTACTTAATAACATATTTTCACTTAATTTTTGTTTAATTATTAATAATTATCTTTCTTTGTGTCAATTGTGGAATATTTCACTTCATCGTGTGTGGGTCCACATGCCATCGGGCAATAGTGAATTACTTCCCTTTTGTGGACCCTGACCCACACGCTGTCTCTTTCTGTCATCTCTATTCTATTCTATTGTATTTTGTCCTTTGTTTTGTTATATATGTATTTTCTTCTTATGATGCTGTTACATGTATTGTTATTTTTTATGGTCGAATAATTAATAATACTGATGATTATACTACTACTACTACTATACTACTAACTACTTAATAATAATGATAACGATAATGATAATAACCAATGCTTCCTTTATTATTATTATCATGTCCATGGCCAACATCATGCATGCCTTATTTTAAGATCTTACAGGTGTCTAACGAAAAAGGATATTAATTTAAAATGATGAAATTGCCAACCTTTTTGATCACTTATTTTTTTTTGTAAAGATGACTTCTATTAAACCATTATTGAATACAATGAAATTGATTCGAATCTTGATATACAGATAGATCGATGTCAAAGGATGTCATTTTTTGCATTTTTTACGCATTTTAGGACTTGAATTTTTGTTTTGTAACTTTCTTACTTTGTTACTTTGTAACTCTATACAAATTATTCTATGTGTGAATCAAATCGTACCATCTGATGTCTCATCTCCTTCTAGCCCATCTGTCGCCCCCCCCCCTTACCCCGCTCTCCTTATTTTGTACCAATCTTTCTCGATCGCCCCCCTCCCCCCCCCCCCTATGTATTTCTCTCATATATTTTACATGTATTGTGATTTGTCTCACTCTCTTACTCCTTCCACACCCTCGATCTCTCCCTCCAATTCTCTTTCAAAATTCCATCATTGTTGTCTTCCCCTCGTCCCACTTTCATCCGTCCATGCCAAAGAAGAATACGCTTTTATTCCTTTTGTTCTCCCTTTTTGCGGGATTAACTCTCGACAGTAGAGGCCTGAAGGTCGCCGCCTCCTGACTTTTACAAGTGGATCACCCTGTCTTTAAGAGACGTGAATAAAATATAATGAAAAGTGTATTATAGCTATATTTCCCTTTTCTATGTTCTCTATGTTTCTTTTTTCCTTAGTTATTCAACATTTGAAAGAATTACTTAATAACATATTTTTCGCTTAATTTTTGTTTAATAATTAATAATTATCTTTCTGTGTGTCAATTGTGGAATATTTCACTTCATTGTTTTGATCTTGAGACATCGTGTGTGGGTCCACATGCCTTCTGGCAACAGTGAATGACTTCCCTTTTGTGGACCCTGACCCACACGCTGTCTCTTTCTGTCATCTCTATTCTATTCTATTGTATTGTGTCCTTTGTTTTGTTATACATGTATTTTCTTCTTATGATGCTCTTATATGTATTGTTATTTTTAATGGTCGAATAATTAATAATACTGATGATTATACTACTACTATACTACTAAATAATGATGAAAATGGTTATGATAATAATAATCAATGCTTCCTTTCTTATTATCATGTTCTTGGTCGACATCAATGCATGCCTTATTTAAGATCTTGCAGGTGTCTAACGAAAAAGGATATTATTTAAAGTGAAATTGCCAACCTTTTTGAAAAATTCAATCTTTTTGTAAAGATGATTTAATTGATTAAACACATCCAAGGATTTTATCTTGTTTTACTTGACTCACCTATGGGGTGCCTATAAGGAGAATAAATCAGATAGAAAGGACTTAACTGAGAAATAAACAATCCTGTTTTAGCTTGTTTTTACTAGTACTTTAACAAAACACTTTGAGATGAAATGTCACCCATTTTCGCCAAACTTCTTTATATCATCGATTTAAAGTAAGGGTTTCCAGTTCACTACCACTGCTACCCCCACCCCTCTCTCTCTTTCTTTCTATCTTTCTCTTGTCTCTCTCTCTCTCTCGTTCTCTCAACATCACCAACTTGGCCAAGACCTAGTTATTGTTTTTGATGTTGAATAATACCGACAGCCAGGCTACTATTAAATTGGGTAATTACGAGGCCAAATGGTGCAAAACAAAATGACACCAAAAAATGACCGTGTAACGTGATTATCTCAAAAACTCTTTCCACGCTTTAATAGCACGTGAAAGGCTGACGAATTACTCAATCAATTAATCATTCCAAAACTACTTGACACTTGCAAAGAAAGACTCAGGGAGACAACATAAAGAGTTGTATAGTTGCTACATTTATTACACCTCTCTCACATCGTTGGAGAATTACTTTGCAACCATAGCATGATTCATGTACACAATTATAATTCATTCACATCGGGTCTTTTTTAGTAGAACAATCTACGATGGCACACAGAAGCATGTTCTATTGCACTAAAACACTAGTGTTTTTTGTAAAAAATATTCGGGCTGACTGAAGAAATACACATAAAAACATACTTTCCAAGAAATTTGCAGAGTTATTCAGAGAAGAGAAATCAAGATCATTATAAAATTATAAACATAAAATCACTTTATATCATCTTTTACTTTACAATCATAAACTTAACATGACTGTTCTCATCATTTTAAAGTAAATAAATTGTTTTTGCCCACCTATATTTGAATTATAAGGTAAATGGTTACTTACATGCATTTTATCTGTTACACTTGTTATACGTGTTATACTTATTTAAGTATAAAGAACCATCATGGTCTGAGAGTCAAGTGTATTTTTTTGGGTAATTTATGAAACTTCTCACTAATCAAAACAAAACTGTAATTTTTAAGGTATGACCATCGTTCATCATTATAACATATCATTCGTAATTTGCTCTATAATGTAATTTGATGGAATACATTTTCCATTGGTCACATTCCCACACAGACAGACAGACATACTTACATACACACACACACACACACACACACACACACACACACACACATACACACACACACACACATACAAGCACATACAAAAACAGCCACAGCCTCCACCCTTTACATTATTAAAAATTATGTTTTTTTCTTTCACACAGAATCCGAAATTATCAACACCTTGATCAGAAATTGAAAAGAAACGATTTAAAAAACATAAATATATCTCGAATTATATACAATATTATGTTTCATTTGTACACAAAAACAAATATCAAGTATATACAACCATTCATCCCTTTTAAATAAATGTTCTACTCTGGTAGGTCTAATCCTCTTTATGGATAACTTAATACTTTCCATAAACTTGCATCATCATACCCAAGAAGCTTGCTCTGGCTCATATTATTTTCTGTCTGTTGTATTTATTGATATGCTTTCTATACAGACTCCTTTGTGAGGTCCACAACCAATTATAACATAAAAGTTATAGATATGTCCATTCAATATACAACAGTCTGTACAGCCTTTATATACATATAAACATCTTATATGTAGAAGGAATATACCCACTTCTGAGTCGAAATCACCAATGTACAAATTAGTGCACAATCATTAAAACAAATAAGAATACAAATTACAACATGATTTGTTAAAGCAAAAAGTTTCAGAAAAATCAAGACTACTGTACATATATATTTATGCATTGTTTTGTTTTGACAAGTTTTTCCATACTTCCATATATGTCTTTTACATGAGTTGTAGGAATTCTTAATCACTCCATTAAAACTAATCACTGCGACTTTTTGTTGCCATGGAGATTGCTTTGAATATCCTGGTTTGTGCACAACAAGAACAATGACATGTTCACGACCCAACAGGAGTTACTGAAGCAACATATGAATTTCCATTTCTGAATGGGTGAGATTCCAAAATTCTTCCTTGTTTCCTTATAATCAACTTGTCTAAAAAAAGTGGCTAGTACAGAACAAATTCCATTGTTTATTTGTTTAAGTTTCTTCCTACATTTAGGGAAAGAGTTAGGAAAGACTTTATAGGAGAATAGCTATGGAAGATTGTAGAATACCACATGGGAAAAAACATGGACTATGGACAGCGCTTCCATTTAGGAAGAATTTTGGAATACCACCCTAAATGATATTGCTTCAGCCAAATCTACTTTTGATCTTTTGCCCATTTTAAAGACAAACGATTTGAGATGCAACCAAACGATAACAAATCAAAACAATTATACTGAAATCAAATTTACTTTGTCTTGTTGTGATATACAGAAATATACAATATATTATACATTCAAAGCAAATCTACACTCATAACTAAAATAACATCTTGAAGTATATACACATAATCCTGGTGCTGTGAAAGCTTCATAGCTCCAGCAACCTTAACTGTCGTTCACGAGGAAGAATATTGAAGTACAGATCTCCTGCGACAAAATATTACCTGTTTCAGTGCTCAATATGTATGTATGTATGTTTCCAATAAATAAAAATGAAATGATGCTGGCTGAGATTCTCAACTAATTGAATACTTCAAAACCCCTGCACACAAGTCAACATCATATAGAAAGGGGGTTAGAAGGAGTACATATAGATTCCCTTCAGCTTACCCCAAAATTGAGGTTGCCCTAGTTACATGAAACCAGGGCCTCCAAAAACATGCCTCATTATACAAGCATGTCCAATATAATGCTTCTACCTAAAATTACACGCAATTTCTTACTCGGACAGAAGTCAAGTAAAATCTTTTCCATTGCTAACGTATGGGGTGTCAGATTTGTAATTTTGCACAGGAATCTCCACCCTGTCCATTTCTACACCCTGGCCAGTAATATATACATCATCCCTCTAAAGATCTATTTTTATCATGGGCACGAATTTAACTTTGAGGTGTGATGCAGTCATCCCACACTCACATTGCCAATCAATACAAACCCTTGCACCGTTCTAATGAAATAAATAACCGAGCACACTTCACCCTCATTGTATAAATCGAATTCTACAAAAATAAGTATAAAAATACTTGCATCTATGAGCCCTTTGGGATTGGATGACCATATATGTAATAGAAGCACACATTGTCTATTTATATGATTATCAATAAGTTTCATCTTAATAACAGAGCACAAAAACAGGAAAAGCTGTAATTCTACGAATGCAAGAGTAATATGAATACCATATCTAACTGTCATCCAATCTCATCACTTTTATAATAATACTTTCTAAAAATAAAAGATTGGATGACTAATATCCTGAATTGAGTAAATTACCGAGCTTGCTCAAAATTGTCATAGCAATGCTTTATTTTTCTGAATTTTTCTTGATTCATTGCGATATGTCCTACAGCACCACAATCGATTGCACCTTTTTTCATTTTTGCTCGCTCACTTCCAAATGTTATAATAAGTGGGAAATGTCATATCTGAAAAAACATGATTATTTTATACTCAGAAACTTGAAGATTATGCACTCTTAGCTGCATCACAACTTTTACTTTCAAATTTGAGTAGTGAAAAAAATATCAAAGTGAGATTATCAATAAACACATTTAAGATTTTTTAATGGGCAATATAAATGGCTTTTTCAACAAAATTAAGTCTTGGCCATCAAAAGATTTTTATGAAATTTTCATTGCAATTGAGCTGATACCAGTGGCAAGATGAGTTCACACTATAATTCTATAAGTTTTATGACCACATTTTGGCAAATCAATATTTATACATATGACCACTGACTAAGATGAATTTGAAGCAACACATTTGTGTGCAAACTTGCTCATCCTCATTGATATCAGTAGTTCATACATTAATTTGTTACGGCTGATTACATTCAAGAGTTTGGCATGCAAAGAACAGACAGATAAAGTAACTAACTTACATGGTTGTTTGGCAATAATATACATTTATCTGTCAAGGAACAAATATAGGGAAATTATCTACTTATCATTATCAAACCAAAAATGAAAAATTACATTTCAAGGTCAGATCATACATTCATGTATTTCAGATTTAGATAAATGATTTTGACTTCATAAATTTGACCTACAAAAAAATTCTTTTGATTCTCGGACATGCAATCTATAGCTAAGAAGTAAATGTAGAATGCATATTAAATTACGATAAGAAATCTGACATAATTTTTATTTTACTGCTAGCGTGTATTTAACACATGACAATAGGAATACATAGTATTGTTAAAGTAAAAAAAAAAATGCTAGTTAGCACACCTCAGTACCGGTAAGCACATTTGTAAAGTAGCTCTTTATTTTCCCTGTACACCCTGATCTAGGATTGGATGAGCATTAAATAGATTTCGAAGGAGAATCATTTTCAGTGTTTCTTGCATAACAGTTAACAAATAGCTGGAAAGAAAATGTTTAAAAATGAGATATAGTGAACATATCCATAGCACACTATTACAAAATACAATGTAAATAATAATAACTCTCCTATAAACCTAATAGAAGAATCACAAACCATGCAAAATAGCAGGCTGTGGTTGGTCAATTGCAGACACAAATCACACAAGCTTTGATAAAAGAATCTTCAAGCAAACATTGAGTTGTTAAGCACAAAATAATGAGTTGGTCAGCAAAATTATATAGATTATGTGGCATAGCACACTGTTTGGATTGGGGCGACTTGTTAATGGAGATAAAAAAGGCATTTTATCTGCTCGACTGGAATTCATCCTTGTACAATATATATTGGGTAAATGAGAGCACGCTGATTTGTTTTTGCACAAAATCTTACAAATGGTAGCACATGGATATTCTAGTACACAGGTTTGCTCACACACACATACACACATACTATGTTCCCCTTCCTTTAATCCGTATTGCAACCTCCAAACACTTCTTATATTTTTACATACCTTGTATTACTGCCCAAGCGTCACTTATACAAGTTTGAACATTATCTATCAAACACAAAAAACATGAAATATGGGCAAACAATAACATACTAAAGCCTGAATCCAGACAGTTCTGCTTCTTACCATCCAAATCCCAAATCCAAAAACTCTGGCATCTCTCCCTTTCCCTATGAACCACTCAGCTGGCTACTCAGAAACCAGGCCCCACCCTTTCCCCCTTACCCTTCAGGCTGGCCAATCAGAAACCAGGGCCCTCCCCCCTTGTCCCATTACCCTCCAGGCTGGCCAATCAGAATCCAGGTCCCTCCCCCCTTACCCCATTACCCTCCAGGTTGGCCTATCAAAATCCAGGCCCCTCCCCCTTGCCCTATGACCCTCCAGGCTGGCCAATCAGAAAGTAGGTCAGCATCTCACCCTTGCCCTTGACCTTGACAATGCCCCTCTCGGTGAGCTTATAACCCATGGGAAGCAGGATGTTCCTCATGTCCTGGCTGACCTGGATCTTCTCTGGGATACCTGTGCTGTCCATGCGACTGGCCACGTTCACCGTGTTACCCCAGATGTCGTACTGAGGCTTGCGGGCACCGATTACTCCCGACACCACGGGGCCTACATTCAGACCTTTTCAGAAAAGGAAAACAAAAAGAAAAGGGGTAGTGTTTAACCCTGTACATGCCAGTTAAAATGCTGTTCTATGGGATTTGTGTGAATTGATGGAGAAAACATCCACCAGTGGCACATTTAGGGTAAAAAAATATATTATTACAAAAGATTCATGTTTGAGACGGAAAGGCAAAGAAAACATGGGACAAGATATCGAGAGTGGATGAAGGGTTGAGGAAAGCAATCAACAGAGAAGGAAATACTACTTCACATGCCTTCATCTAGATCTAGTGGAATGAAAATTGATTGAGAGAATACAAGAAAGATAAAGAGCAAGAGAGAGAGAGAGAGAGAGAGAGGGGGGGAGAGAGGGGAACATATGGAGAGACAGAGGTACAAAATGAGGGAAACTGGAAATAGAAAGATAGTGGGACAAAGATATAAAGAGATAGAGACAGATATGAAGAGAGAGAGAGAGAGAGAGAGAGAGAGAGAGAGAGGGGGAAGGAGAGAGAGAAAATATATGAGACAATAACAGAGGTATATTTAATGTATATATTTATATTTTACATCTGATTGTAAGCGCTGTGATACTTTTTGTGTATAGCGCAGATAAATAACCATTATTATTATTATTATTAGGGAGAAAATAACCAACTAACCTATCCTCATCTTGAAGTTGGTGTATTAATGTTGACTGATAGAAACAGAGGGAGCAAAGTGACAAAGAGATACAGAATGGACAGTGAGGGAGATCTCATCCTAATTTGTTGTACTAGAGAGAAAGATACTGAAAAGAGAGGCAGACAGACAGACAGACAGACAGAGAGAGAGAGAGAGTGAGATAGTGAGACAGACAGAAAGAGAGACAGACAGACAGAGAGAGAGAGAGAGAGAGAGAGAGCAATACAGTGAGACAGTGAGACAAACAGAAAGAGAGACAGAGAGATAGAGAGAGAGAGAGAGAGAGAGAGAGAGAGAGAGAGAGCAATACAGGGATACATTAATAAAGGGAAAGGAGAGCGAGCTCACCTATCCTCATCTTGAAGTTGTTGAATGAGTGTTGGTTGACATACTGGAGCTGTTGCATGAGACTGAAGGCAAAGTCTGCCAGGGCACTTACATGGCTGTTGCCTTCCTTGTCAAAAGTCTCCTCAGTCAGACCTGAGGCAGCCATGTACGTATAGCCAATTGTCTTAATCTTCTCAATCTGCTTGAAGTCCTCACGATCGATGATCTACCGACAGAAAAAAGGAGAGCAATGGTGCTGAATAGGTCTGAAACAATTTGATCTTCCTCTTCTTTTTCTCTCCTCTAACAACATTTAGAAAAACATCTTTGGAAAAAAAGAAAAAACACATAATCACATGAACCTATACAAGTTCAAATACATTTGGAGGAATAAATTTTTTCTAGGATTAATTTATTATATAATCCATACTTTTTTTTTCATCAGCCTGTTAGCTGCTATGACTCAAGGTTAAAAAGGCCTGGCATTTCGTGGGCAGCTATTGGCTACTACAACCATAGTGTTACCTCGTCAAAGTCGTGGATGATCTCATTCAGAAGCCTCAGGCACTCCACGCCCTCGTTGTTAGCCTCCAGCTCAACGTAGAACTCGGAGAAGTTTGTGATGGAGGCGAACATCACGGCGACAAAGTCGTTGTCCCGATGGTAGAGGTCCATATCTCGGGCGGAGTTGCGGAGGAAGTGCTCGGCGACAAAGGACGGGAGGATGTTGTTAAGGAGCCGCTTGTTGTAGGCCTGCAAGTTGGCCATCTCATCCTTCTCTTCCGTTGCCTAAGAAGAAAAAAAAAGATCCTTTTTTTACCTTTCTTAGAAACACTTTCTCATCCTTCTCTTCCTTCGCCTCAGGGTAGAGGAATAAACAAGAGCAGACGAGCAATGGTCAGGGCCTTTTTTGAAAGCAAAATTGACCATTATTTAGCTTTCAAATGAGCAGCACCGTCTCGTCCTTGTCTTACGTTGCCAGAGGGGAGCAAACAAGATCAGAAGAGCTATGATCAGGGCCTTTTTGTTAAAAGCAAAAATTAAAATATATATTAGCTCCAAATTGGTTGCTCTAGCTCGCCCAGCTCTTCCATCACCTCAGGAGAAGGGGCAAGAGTAGACAGGAAATGACCATGGCCTCTTTCACAGCAAAAATTATCATTTATTCCGCTTTCAAATTGGCAACACCATCACATCCTTCTCTTTTGTCACTGGAACAATGAGATATAAACAAGAGCAGATGAGCTAGGATCGAGGACTTTTTCAACAGCCAAAAAAATGTTTCTTATAAATCCCATTTTTATAGGACAAAATCAATGTACATTGCATCGGAGGTTAAATTGACTTCAACTGAGAACAGCTTATAGCAAATTTTTATAATTAATATAATAAAATATAGGCCTAATTCTCGGTGTGACAGATAAACTGCTGCTCTATGGGATGTGTGTGTATTACTTGTGGAAAAAGGCTCAAAAAAAGTTTAAGATCACTACATGGAGAAATATTGGAGGCGCTTTATACATGCAATGAAGATAAAGCGGCCAGCAGGTGCTGCAAATAGTTTCTGCGTGAACGTAGCAAAATGAGACGTACCTGAAGTTTCCAGAGGAAGTCCAACCTAGCAGTGGATTCCACCTGGCGACCATGGATCCACAGAGCAATGATGTAGACACTCAGGATGAGAGGAGTTACTATGGTGAGCGGGATGTAGTCTGACTCCATCATACTGGGGGATGGAGAACATTGAGAAGATCACATTTTAAACTAGTGAACGATTGATTGTACAGAAGACTTATATACAAGTGTAATAAAAACTCTTCCAATATGAAATAAATTGTCATGTAAAAAAAGAATTGTCTCTCCTCTTTTCAATCTCCTTCCTTTATTCACCCCTATAAGTGGGTCAATTATCCTGAAAAAATGCAACCAGATGGTGTTACTGAAAACTTTACTATTTTCTAAATAGTATTTATTAGTACGCTCTCACTGTGGAACCATTCAAAGAACATTTAAGAGATTAATTATTGTGGCTCCCCCAAACATAAACACCCCAAACAAACAAACACCACACTTTGATACCACAATGGAGTCCCAGTGAGCTTGTTATTGATATATTCACAAATATGTCCAAAGTATACAGCAAGAGAAGCACATGTTTTGTTGTTAACTCTTTGCCCGCCACGCACATTATCTCCCCTGCGCCACATTAATTTCAGGTTGCCACATTCAGAGGGGTTTTGCATGCACTGTCTTATTCAACTTGCAATAACTTTTTATTGGTTTGTAGTGATGAAAAAAAAATGTGTAGCAAAGTCTAAAAGAAATTAATACTCTTGCTAATGGTATCATTTTTGTCATGTATAATATCATAGATTCTGAGAATTATAACTTTACATTCTGTCTCCAAATTATCGTTTTGGAGGCTATTTTATACCTCTTATATTCAATATATCCTAATGAAAGTTATTCTCTAAGTTAGCTCATGAAAAAGATTTGTTCTTTAGCTTTCATTACATACCAAACCCATGTTTTATGGGAATAATGAGCCAAGCAATTTAGGATTTAAATGGGACATTCAAAAAGAGTAAGCTAACAATGAACTAAACTCCTCTATTGAAATTGACCCTGGGTACTTCTCAATAGACTTCCTGTCCTGGGAGACTTCCTGCCTATTGATACTTTGATCCCCTTATGCAATACACACATCGCTATTGTATGTGTGTGCACACAATACAATTAAATGCGTTCCGTATGCATTGTGCGCGTATTGTGACTTGAGTCGAACTTGGCAGCCCGCTGTATGTGCCGCGAGTCGAACGAAGCGGGCAAAGAGTTAAAAGGGAAATGATGGAGAAGAAAGGGAAGGAGAGGAAGAAGGAGCAAGAGAAGAAGAAGAGAAAGGAGAAGAATAGGAATAGGAATACAAGAAAAATAAATCGAAGACAATGAAATAGAGGAAGATGAAGCGGAATAAGGATAAAGAGAAGTAAAAGAAGAAAATGAAGGGAAAGAAGCAGGAGAAAAAGAAGAAGAAGAAAATGCTGATAGGCAGAGATGTAGAGAGATAGAGTCCGACCAGGGAGGTGGAGAAACAACTAGAACATAATATATTAACATCTGTATGGATACTAAAGCCTCCAAATGAATTTCAAAAGCATTCTACAATCACTATTGTGTCAACTTGGAAAGATGTTCATAATTGTTAAAACACCTGAAAAAGCACATGCTGAGAACACATTTCGACAGTGCCAAGCATTGGTTCAAAGAAAGAAGATTGATATGAATCAATCTTCTTAACAGTTTCTCTGGTCCGACAGAGACAGAGTCAACCTACCCAACATATGCCTGCTGCAGAATGTCGTAGTTGTGTAGGAGGTTGACCTGGAGGGTCTCGATGAGGGTAAGGTAGATGATGCCGATGATGACCATGAAGGCCAGCTTGGTCAAGCTTCCCAGCTGCTGAAAAACAGCACAGCTCAGCATCACCAGCAGGATGCTGAATGTGAAATACTGTGGGAGGAAACCACCATGTCAGTCATTAGATGTGTCCTGCTTGTGCCCTCCAGACCTGAAAGCCTTGCTACCACAGCCCTATGTCATTCATAGAGCTACCCGCTTCAGTGTCTCCATGTCTATATTAGTTTTGGACTCCTGGGCCATGTTGCATAAAGGTTTTCAATTATTGTAACTTACCATCGATGGTAATTACCATGGCAACAATCAATGAGCTCTTATTATTGCACCTGTTGCAATGGTATTACCATTCATAGTAAGTTACAATATCTGAAAACCTCTATGGAACATGGCCCTGGTCTTTCCTCATGGGCTATCGTTCACCTCTGCATGTTATATAACTATATATGTTACATAAATGTTATATAAATATCATATATATATATATATATATATATATATATATATATATATATATATATCTGAGAGCCAAGTTAGAAACAGATATTTGAGGGGCATACAGTGGACAAATATTGGATATCTGATATCCTACAGTCCCACAGTCATGCTGCACTGATCTTGTTCAACTTGCATAGTGTGGGAAAAACATGTAAAGATGAATGCTAACCTTTCATCCTTCAAACAAGCGGAGTGGATTCAATCTTTCTGTTGCCAGTATGATGAATTAGTTGAGCAGCATGACGAATGAATATCTACACCTATTTGTGTGCATGATATGTTTCTGTAAGCCCAATAACCAAGGCTTCAATTGCAACATCCCTTTTTTCAACTTCAGTTATGGACTGTGATGGGACACATTCCATACCCCCCAAAAAAAACAACAACAAGAAAAACCCACTAAGACAAAACAAACAAAACCCAGACATATGTGTTTCTTTATATGACGCTTGTTGATACCATGTTTTCGCTATGTGTGAAGGGGGCCCTGTGCCAACCTGACTTACCATAGGGAAGTGACAGGTTGGGGCGTCCACCCAGCAGTCCTGGTTAGACTCATCCCCCAGGCTGATGTTGGACGCTATCACATCGGTCACGTTGACATCGTCTGGACTGGCCAGCCCAAGCATGTCCGCCACGCACTCGTCCACTGGAGCCGTGTCATAGGCAAACTTCAGGGATGAGACAAGACATTTAATCATTTTATAAGCGCCTTGTCAAAAAATGTTGACCGTCTCTGCAGCATCTTCTCGACAGAACAACAGATTGACCTTTATACTTCCCGCCAGTTCAGACGAGCTGAAGAGGCGTCCCGCATCGCACGTGAAACTGTTCTCCGTTTCAAACCAGTAAGTCCAGATGATCAGATTCATTTCTATTCGTGATTTGTAATTCTTCCTGAGTGAATCAAAACTTACATCAGTTTACAATTATACTTCCGTTTTTCCTGAATAGACGTCCGAAGATTGAAGAGACCACAACGGCCAGCATTCCAATAATAGTCTGTCCTGTCTTTTGTTTGATAACGCCGCATCGTATTGTAGTATTTTAGTATTATAGCATGGACCCTTGATGATTTTAATTTTCTATCAATTCAAGTTGTAATCTGATCTTCGGAAAATAAAATTCTTGTTGTTAACAAATGTCTGAATACATTTACAAATTTTATGATATGCCAATTTGATTAGGATTGTTGTAAATTAACTCTCACTTAGTTAAGACAGGAACAAATTGGGGATCTCATTAAGCACAAGAAAGGCTTACCAGTTGTGGGTAAGGTCAATCGGAGCTGAAGAACAGCTTGGTGAGGCGGCAAATGTCCCCCAAACCCGTTTATTGAATATTGAAGAGTTTGGATTGAAAATGCACAACAGCCAGGCTAGGGTTGGAGGGGGTGGGGGTGGGGGGTAGGGGGGGGGGGCAATTGGACTCACCATGATAGTGAAGGAAGCGGCAAACATGAGGATGAGTGTCCACACAGCCAGGACTGAACTCAGTAAGCGGCTCTCCAGTATGTGGTGCGATACCTGCTGACAGCCGCCAGGGTTGCACTGTCACAGAGAAAGTGAGAACAGTCCCCCAAATTTAGTTGTATATTTCAATGCAACGGAGAACAGAGGTCCATGTCACAAACAGCTATGGTTGATCCTACATTCAATAGATCAGTCATGTGATATGTGATACAGATTTTTGATTGAAAACAATCTTACGATGGATCAGTCGTAAGATTGATCTATCTGATTAATCCTGCAACTGATCTATGCACCTAACTTTGTTATCAATTAAAAATCTGTGTCACAAAGAACCTATGATTAATATTAATTGTAGGTTGTGCAAATCTATAATTGTAACAATATGACTGATTGCATAGGCTTTGACATACAATAGATAGCAGTTGCAACAGAATGGCAAGTTTGCAATCAATTACAAAGTTTCTATAGATAGCAATGCACTCTTTGTGATATATGGAAGTCATACTACTTACCGTAGTATCTTAGCGGAATATACAGGCTCAGTAAAAACAGATAATTTATAAACTTGTAGAAATATTTAAAACGGCATGTAACAGATTATAACACAAGGAGGGGAAAAACAAGAAAGAGAAGAAGAAAGAGAAGAAGAAAGTCAGAGAAGAAAGAGAAGAAGAAAGAGATGGGAAGAAAGACAAGAAGGAAGAGAAGAAAGAAGAGAAGGTAGAGAAGAAGGAAGAAAAAAAGAAAGAAAAGAAGAAAGAAAAGGAAAGAGAAGAGGAAAGAAAAACAGAGAAAGAAAGAAAAAGAGATAAAGAAAATGGTGAAAGAGATGGAAGAGAAAAAAGAAAAGAAGAAAGAGAAGAAGAGAGAAAAGAAGAAAAAAAATGAATGGGAGCAGCAGTAAAAGGCCATGGAGCAGAACATAAAATAAAGGTTCAAGAAAAAAAGATGAAGAAAAATAAGACAAATAACATGAGGGAGGAAAAGAATACAATTAAGAATAAGAAGAAGCAGAGGTAGAACTAGAGGGATGAGAAAAATAAAAGAAATAGAAGACCAAGAACAAGAAAGAGAAAGACGAAGAACATAGAGAATGAAAATAAGAAGACAGAGAAGAAGAAGAAGGGCATGATTTGAAGACGTAGAACACAAGTGGAGAAGAAGAAAAAGGAGAAGCCCATAACTTACCGAACACTTCTCTGCAAGGACTATGTACAGAGTGAGAGCTGAGAAGACAACAATACCCACAAACACACCCAGCATCACGTATGTCCTGCAGAAGGGGAGAGTCGGGGGAGCGGGGAAGGGAGCAAGGAAGAAAATAACACACAGAAAGAGAAATAACCAACAAGAATACAGTTCAGGGTATTGATTATTGTGATCAAATATTGTATTGTTAAAGGGATAGTGCACCCGGAATTCATGTTGGTTTTAATGAAAGCAACAAACATGAAAAAAAAATATTGTAAAGGTTTGACGAAAATCCGTTGAAGGAAAATAAAAATATGATCTTTTAACATTTTAGTTTTATGACATCAAGTGTGAGGTGCTCTCCCATATATTGCATGCTGAGTGATTCCATGAATTGCTCTTTTTCTGTTTTCTCTTTATTGCTTACTTTGGAAGGCAAAAATCTTCTGAGAGAGGCATATGGCAATCAAAATGAATGAATGAATGAATGAATGAGCTGATTGCTCACTTTTGGAAGGCAACAATCTGAGCAAAGAAATATGGCAATCAGAATTAATGGATGGATGAATGAATGAATGAATGAATGAATGAGCTGATTGTCAGATGGCAATCAGAATGAATGAATGAATGAATGAATGGATGAGTAACTGATTGTCATATGGCAATCAGAATGAATGAATGAATGAGTAACTGATTGTCATATGGCAATCAGAATGAATGAATGAATGAGCTGATTGTCATATGGCAATCAGAATGAATGAATGAATGAATGAATGAATGAATGAGTAACTGATTGTCATATGGCAATCATAATGAATGAATGAATGAGCTGATTGTCATATGGCAATCAGAATGAATGAATGAGTAACTGATTGTCATATGGCAATCAGAATGAATGAATGAATGAGCTGATTGTCATATGGCAATCAGAATGAATGAATGAATGAGCTGATTGTCATATGGCAATCAGAATGAATGAATGAATGAATGAATGAATGAGTAACTAATTGTCATATGGCAATCAGAATGAATGAATGAATGAATGAGCTGATTGCTTACTTTGGGAAGGCAACAATCTGAGCAAGGCATATGGCAATCAGGATGAGGAACGCGCACACCATGTAGGAGCTGAACATGGGGTCCCGAACCTTGGAATACTGCAACAGAGAACAATGATCAGAACAATAACAATTGTAGAAATAACAATACAAATTGAAAACATTTAAAACCTTATGAACATAATAATAAATTATTAGGAATGGACATATTAACACATTATATTAACATTCATAATATTAACATATTAACATATCAACATAAATATGCCTTGCTCAAAAATAATAATAATACAGCATTTATAAAGCACCGAATATGAAAGAGTATCATCTCTAAGTGCTTTACAATATTATTACCTCGGTTATTGGATGGTTTTAAGTCTTGGTGACACCTGACCAATTCCAAAGAATCATTTAGAATCATGGCAGCCAGTAAGGCGCACTCATTCCATTCCTACTGGGTACCCACTAATACACCTGGGTGGAGAGCAGCAATGTGGATTGAGTATTTTTGCTGAAGTACACAAGTACCATGGGTGTGCTTGAACCGGGAACCTCGAGAACTAACAAATCTAAATATATAAAAAAAAAAGCATGTAACATGTAGAAACGTATAAGCCTATAGTTGTAAATCATAATTATGTTTTAAAAAAGATATGTAATAACTGTCCCTCACCTTTTCTTCATTTTCCTTCTTTAGGAAGGTAAGGGTGAGTCTGCGGACGTGTTCTGACCGCAGCCTGTCGATGCTCCGCGCATCGATGGCTCGGCCCAGGAACTCGTTCACCTCCTCCTCCGGGTCCTGCTTCTCCTGGTTTCTGTCCAGACCCAACCTGACAAGGTAAGATGTAAAGAAGATGAGATATGATGAGACATTGAAGATGGGGTATGATAAGACAACATGGTTTAAAATGGGTTAAAATAAGTTAATATAAAGTACCTTGTGCTGTTAAAAAAATATAATAGTAATAATGAGTAGAAGAATATGTAGAATAACAAAAGGAGAAGCAGAAGAAGAAGCAGAAGAAGAATAAGAAAAAGAACAAGAACAAGAAGAAAAAGAAGAAAAAAGAACAAGATTAGGAAGAAAAAGAAGAAAGAAGAACAAGAATAAGAACAAAAATTAACAAGCAGAAGAACAAGAATAAGAACAAGAAGAAGAAAAAGAAGAAAAAGAAGAAAAAGAAGAAAAAGAAGAAAAAAGAAGAACAAGAACAAGAAGAAGGAGGAGAAGGAGAAAGAGAAAGAGGAGATGGCAAAGGAGGAGGAGAAGGAGAAGGAGGAGGAGGAGAAGAAGGAGAAGGAGCATGAGGAGTAGAAGTCCAGACACAACCTGACAAGAAAAGATGCAAAGAAAATGAGATATGATGAGACGAGATGGTTCAAAATGAGTTCAGATGAGATCAGATGAAATACTTTGTAATGGTCATAAAATAATAACAAGAATGATTAGAGTAAGTTGAACAAGAAGAAGAAAAACAACAACAACAATCCCAGACTCAACCTTTCAAGGTAAGATGCAAAGAAGATGGGATGAGAGACAATGGAGAGGCAATAAATCTACCCTAATCCATACAATAGTTTTTGGAGGCCTATACGAAGCAGAAAAAAGCTCAAGATAAGATTACACAAACTGCATCAATGAACTCTTAGGATATGAAAGGTAAGAAAGCATGACATACAGGGAAAGAGAGTGATAGATAGACATGAACTCAATAAACGGAATAAGATGACGGAAGGGTAAACACAGATAAGAGTGAATACATTAAAGAAATAAGATAAGTCGACACCTAAGGATCATTGGGTATATGCAATCCATCCTAAGAGGCAAGGTTGGTCAATGACTCTGTACTGAAAAATAGGAAAAAAGGTTAAAATCAATGAGCTGTACGTGTTGTACAGAGTTCTAGTGAAATCAAGGCATGACAGCTTGCTCAACCTCTTTCACACTAACATTTTAAATACAGCATCAGGTGTTCCATATACAAGGTTATTAGTTCAGAATGTTCAACCTCTTTCACACTAACATTTTAAGCTCAGCATCAGGTATTTCATCTGCTTATTAATTCACAATATTCAACCTCTTTCACATTAACATTGTAAGTACAGCATCAAGTGTTCTGTACGCTTATTAAATAAAAATGTCCCATTTAGGCTAATTGTTCGCACCCCCCCCCCCCCCATTCCGAGCCACCCCTCATTAACTGTATGTTTCATGATAAGGACTCTGTTCAGATCAAAACTTAAACTTGCATGACATTATTTTGAGGGGGTTTCCACTGTGGATGTGCTTGTGTCACAGCGCTGTCATTGACCGCAAACTTTTCAAATGTTTTGACAAACATGAACAGGAGATGCCTCGCCACCAACGCATCCCTCTAATCTGACCATTTTATCTCTTGAGTTGATCGTTATCGAGAGATTATGGAGGGCAAGACACTCAGATCAAGGCTACCTGAACTGCATTAGCGAGTCAGTTTATCAAAGGGATAGTTTACTCTGAAATTCAGTTGGTTTCAATAAAGGCAGAAACATGAAAGGTTTTGTGAAAATATGTCAAAGGATAAAATAGTTATGATCATTTAAAATTGGATTTTGTGACATGTGCGACAGGCTCTCCCATATGTTGTGTATAATTTTTTTTTTAATGTCTTTTTTCTCCAAAACATCTGCATTCTTTTACCGGTGCATATGATACATCATAAGAACTCCCTTTTTTCCCCACATGCCTCTATGAAAAAAAAATATTACGTTGTCAAAAACAGAAGAAGAGCAATTCACAGAATTATACTGCACACAACATATGGGAGAGCACCTGGAACGTGACATCACAAAATTGAAATTTCAAAAGGTCATAACTTTGTCACCCTTCAACAGATTTTCATCAAACTTTCACTAATATATTTCTGCTTTTATTGAAACCAGCTTAATCTTCAGGGTGGACTATCCCTTTAATTCTGTGAATGAGACATGTGCCTAAGTCCACAAGTAATGCACATGATTCCCATTGAGCAAGATTCTATCTCACACACATGGGTTAACAGAGAAAAAAAACACAAGGATTGCCATGGTAACTTTCAAGTAAAATCTGAGGAATGATCAATGGTGAACATTTATCAGAATGATTTTGCTTTGAAATTAAAGTGAAAAAAAAGTAGGGTAAGAGGAAGTTAAGAGGAAGGATATTGCTGGTAAAAAAATGTTTCACAGTAATCATACTTTCATTATGAATAGAGAGAGTGGGGAAAAAGAGAAAGAGAGAGGGAGAGAGAGAGAGAGAGAGAGAAAGAAGAGAGAAGGAATATATGTATAGCAGTAAAGAAAGAAATGTGCGAGTAAGAGATGGACATTAAGACTTACAAAAAATGTGGGAAAGGGAAAGAGAGAGCAAGAACGAAACAAGGGCAAAGGTGGGTGGGAAATAGAGAGAATAGGGCAAAAGAGAGGAAAATAACCAGAAAACAATTTCTCAGCTCTTGACATAAACATGCACTATCATTTCAACCCAGCCCCACCCCCTGCCTAATTACAAGATAATACTATTTGTCTTGCTTTTTTATTCATTTTTTTCTCTCTTTCTCTCTGCAATATTGCAGATTGAAACCTACATGTAGGGGAAATACCGCAATATTGTTGATAGCGAATCTAATCAAGTGCATCCATGAAATGTTGTAGCTTGCGCAGGAGGTGCTTTGTGCTACAGGGTCTTGTCTCAATGCAATGTATGGTTTACCAGAATTATGTTACGCTTCTATTGCGACCATCTTTTGCTCCAGTATAGCGAGATGTATAGCATGCACTATTCCACTAATTTGTGGACACTGTTCTTATATGCACTGAATCCAATGCCACAATACCACAGCATTTCCAGGGTACAATCCAGCTCAAAGGAATTGGCATAGGGAAAGGGACAGGGAAGAAAGGAATGAACCCGCAGTTCTACATGCGGTATATTTTGTCCAGTTTAGCATGAACCATGATGCTTTTTAGTCTAAAGCTTCGTGTTTCATGCTGAACTGGACAAAATATATGGCCGTTTCAAACTGTGGGTCCTTCCCTTTCCCTATCCCTATGTCAATTCCTTTGATGCTGTCATGTTTGATAACACTTACTTGAATACTTATAGGGAAATCACTTAACCAACATGCTTCAGTAATATTAGTGATTTCGATTTTCAAGCAATGTCCTCGGAGTAGGCCTTTTGTCTTTTAAAGTTTCAGATTTTTGAAATGCATCCATGTATTGCACATTCACAGATTTCTTCTTTAACATGTCTCATTATTTCACATGTATTTCTCATGTATGTAAGTTATAATATTCAATTCATTATAAAACAGTGGAAGCTAATATTCTATGTATATCATGGATCAATAAAATGAAATGAATTGAATTGAATATTGTGGTATTTAGTAATATGATCAAGTCATGTCTATCTATCTCCTCTCTTTTTTTGTTTTGGTCTTGGTCTTGATTTATCCCTCTCTCTCTCTCTCCCTTTCTCTCTGTCTCTCTTGCTGTCTCTCTCACTCTCTCTCTCTCTCTCTCTCTCTCTCTATATATATATATATATCTGTCTCTCTTGTTGTTTTTTTTTCATTTGGCTCTTTCTCTCTCTCTTTCTCTGTCTTCTTCTTGTCTCTGTCTCTGTTTCTTGGTCGCTACCTCTTCTCTCTTTTCCTCTTATACTATCTCTATTTCTTTCTCTCTCTCTCTTCCTGTCTCTTCTGCCTCTCATGCTGTCTGTCTCTGTATCTCCCCTCTCTTTCCAGAGCTCTCTCTCTCTCTCTCTCTGTTTCTCTCTGCCCCTGTCTCCATCTCACACAAACTATTCCTATTACCGTCATTCCACAGAAGTGCTTCTACGGCAGCGCTGCCCTTTAAACCACCGGGACATACTTAATGAGGTCAACAGCCCAGGGTGGTACCAGGTAAAGATAGATGCCATGGCCCCTAGCCATGTAACACGATTAGCCCACTTCACCACCTCCACCCCCCTTTGTTTCTCAAGTAAATTGAGCGAAGCGGGCAATTGAGCTAATTAGTTTGGGGAGTGGGACGTCTATGCAAGGGGGGACCGTGGGGGTAAAGCAGGCACAGCGAGGGTGCGATCTAGGTACCACCTGGCTGGGGTGTGACCTTCTTTTCAATATCCTGTAACAAGCTATGAAAATGAATTATAGTTTACCACAACTATACCACTTAAATTCACCAAGCATCAACTTGACTGACCTTACAGACTATTATGAAGGATATAAAAATAGCTTCTAGTTTACTACAACTATTCACCATTTTAATAAATACATAAATTGTATGCTTATATGCCCTTCTGGGAACAACATGTATAGAATCTCGAAAAATAGCCTCAAGTTTTAATGAAATATTCTTTGATTATTCAACAGAGCGTGACTATGCTCACATTACTCCCGGCCTCCATGCGAAACTGATTTTATGAAAATAGCTTGTAGTTTACAACAAATAATCAACACTTGAATACACTTGAATAATTGTATGCTTGACTTTGCGACTTCCCTAATGTGCATAAAGTCTCTAAAATAGCTGCTAGTTCAAAATAATTCCTTTTCTATTGCTATACAGAATGTGTACACTTGAATGACTCTCTTCATAAAAACCATTAAAATAGCTGCTAGTCTATCAACCATGAAGCGTACAGTCGGTGTTCATTCAATTCAATAGACCATTTTTCATAATGTATAAATTACTTTTCCTGTAATTTCACAATAACATGTTATGATATTCACCAATATCCAGTCATTCAGATTGAAAGGGAAAAATGCAGTTTGAATCTATTAGTTGTTGCTATACTCTGACAAACACTGGGCGGACTTTGGGGTTTCCATAGCACCGTATCATCTGAAGGACGTGCATACAATTTGCACAGGGCCCTCAGTGACAGCAGTTTTATAACTGAAGAGGCCACTCTACTTAAATAACACTTGAAATAGATAGATAAATACATGGCACAATTGGCCTGTTGGAAAATATTACGAAAACAGCTTATTGCTTGTGATCCCACGTACCTATTTTCAATGTTCTTGCCCATTCTGGACTTTCCAGTCTTTTCTGAGTACCCCAGTCGCCTCATCTCCTTTGACTCCTTCCCCGTCATGATCGACGAGAACGGCTTCTCGGCACCCCAGCTCTGCAGCTGAACCACAGACGAAGACCGCCCTCTATGTTCACCATTGGATGTGATCGGCGACTTCAGTGCACTCTGTAATGAGACGAGATAAAGTCAGAATGAAGCAATTTTCAATTCTCCCTACCGCATATCAGGTGAAAAGCCATCCCATGATGCACTGTGCACCCACATTCAAATTTGGTTCGCTATCGTGTTCGCTTCAGGGCCCCGTAACATAAAGGTTTGCGATCAATCGCAAAATGGCAGTGGCCAATCATCATCATTGTTGCATGCGCTTTTTGTTCAAAAGACTGACCAGTAACTAATCAGAATTCGTCTTTCAAATATGTGATTGATCGCAAACCTTTATATTACGGGGCCCTGGTGTAGTGTATGACAGCGCAAGCGGACAGGACTGTAAAAAAAAAAATTGTCACTGCGTAGTGCATCATGGGGCACCTTTCCTCTGTCTACAAGTATGGATAATTGTGTCGTCATTAATAACATGCCTTGAGGCTAATTATGGCACCCAGAATCAGTGATCATCAGCTATAATTTCAAAATCATTGCACAGCCTTAAAGGGCGTATACTGTACTGGGAAGGCAAAAAAGCCTTCAAAATGTAATTGTTAGCAATCTTCTTGCCAATGGTCTTAAATTCATGTATTGACCATTTTAGAAGCTTGCTGAAAGTTATTTGCTCTCAAATGATCCATATTTGGAGTAATTAATGATTAAATCCTCAGAATGTTCGGCCCGAACATTTTGAGGATTTGTGATTTAATCACTCATTACTCCAAATGTAGATCATTTGAGAGCAAATAACTCTAAAATGGACAAACATGAATTTAAGACCATTGGCAAGAAGATTGCTAACAATTACATTTTGAAGGCTTTTTTGCCTTCCCAGTACAGTATATGCCCTTTAATCTTGAATGAGAGTAGAAGTTTGCCTGACATAGCATTGACTATTACACTCCTTCACACCTGGGCCCTGTAACATAAAAGTTTGCGATCAATTGCAAAATGGCAATAGCCAAATCAACATCATTCTTGCATGCTCTTTTTGTTTAAAAGACTGACCAGCAACCAATCAGATTTGTCTTTCAAATTTGCAATTGATCACAAACGTATATGTTACGGGGCCCTGGTCTGGTTAGGAAGTCAACATCTGCCATGGAACTGGAGTAACCAAAGGTCTGTGGCTTAATCGTGCCCTATAAGAAATTTCAAGTTTATTCATAGCCTGTCGTCTATTGTCCCTGAAGCAGATAACGGGGGAGTCATGCTGCGCAGTATCTGAGTATGTAGGGGCTCAATAACGGATAGGTTAATGTGAATAGGTTAAAATGAGAATTAAAGTTAACCCTTACCATTCTCTTGTGCTCCATAAGAAATTTCAAGTTTATTCTCTATATCTCTATCTCTATCTCTAGCCTATTTCTCTCCACTGCTGAAGGAAGGCCTCCTCATCATTTTTCCATTTTGATCTATCTTGTGCCGTTCGTTTCCATGTCATACTACCATATTCTCTAATATCGTCAATCCACCTCCTACTTTGCCTGCCTCTTCTTCTGGTGTTAGCCCGTCATCTTTTGTGCCTAGAGCAGATAGGGTGGCAGTTGTGTTGTCAGTACCTGAGCATGTAGGGGCTTAATAATGAACAAGTTAGTGTGAATGGGTTGAAAGAGAATTAAAGTTAACCCTCACCCTTCTGTTGTTCTTGGGCACGATGAGGAAGGTGTCTATGTTGTGATCTCTGAGGTATGTATTCCGCTCCTGACCGTTCCCCGCCTCCACCTCGTAATCTCCATTCAGAAACTTCAACGTTGCCGTGGTGATGTGAACACGCCTGAAGGGGGGATAAAAATGAATAATGACTCTGCTTGCGTGGGAAATATATTGGCTGTCGGGTGATAACACATCATAACTCACTTCCTGACATATATCTTCATCTCCTTTTTCCCCCTAGGAATGTTAAAGCTACGGACAAATGTGATGTGCTCATAAATCCATATGACTCATCTTTACACAAATTACACCCCAATTGACCTTTTACAAACCTTTTCTGAAGACCTTATCATGTTACAAAGGTGCATTTATTTTGCTCTTACAATTAGCATTTTTGAGTACAAAGGTTTTATCATATCATTGGCATTATGTGCAATGTACATTCAATAGTTCAAACTTTATAACAAGAGGCCCAGAAAAGATTTTTTTTAATTTTTAATCAAACACATTCATATATTGACTTTAGTTTAATCAATCAAATACTACTATGGAGAGTTGGAGAGCAACAGCAAACAAAATTCATCTACTGCTTCTCCACAAAAATTTCAATTCTTTGAGTAAGTGTACTGAATTGTCTACAATGGCCTAAACCTATGACCCCCCCCCCCCCCCATCTGTACTTGTCCTCACTCCTTCTGACCACCAAGATGCTCAGAGGGTGTCTGGTCAGCCCCATCTTGGTTTTAGTTTTCAGGCCATCTGGCCGGCCGCTGCGTAATGCTAGCCGGCGGGAGAAGACTCATGTTTCAACCCCAAAATCAGACGTGTATTCTGGCTTAGAAGCCCACTAGTCCACTCAAATAGAGACTTCTTATCAATAATAGCATAGGCGAAATAAGATGGACAAAACGGGTGCCAGTTTGAGGAACATCAAAAAGAAAACTTGTGAAGTCCACTCAAAGAGAAACTTCTTGTCAACAAAAGCAGAGGAAACTTATTGGGACCACTCAAAGAGAAACTCGTTGTCAATAATAGCAAAGATGGAATGAAATTAACAGAATGGGTTTGAGTATTTGAGTAAAATAAAAAAGAAAACCTGTCCAGAATGGCACAGGTTTGAGTAACATCAATAAGAAAACTTGTAGAGACCACTCAAATAGAAACTTGTAGAAAGCAAAAATGAAATGAGATGAACAGAATGGCACAGGTTTGTGAGTTACCTCAAAGAGAACACTTATTGGGACCCCTCAAATAGAAACTTTTTGTCAATAATAGGAAAGATAGAATGATATGAACAGAATGGGTGCCTGTTTGGGTAACATCAAAAAGAAAATATGGGAAGTCCACTCAAACAGAATTTTCTTGTCAACAATAGCACAGACAGAATGAGATGGACAAAATTGGTGCCAGTTTGAGTAACATCAAAAAGACAACTTGTCAAGTCCACTCAAATAGAAACTTGTGAATAAAAGCAGACAAAATCTGATGAACAGAACGGCGCAGGTTTTAGTATGTCAAAGAGAAAACTTGAAGAGTCCACTCCAACAAAAAGTTGTTGTCAATAAAAGCAGATGAAATGAGATCAACAGAATGCTGAAAATTTAAGTGCAATCAAAGAAGAAAACTGGTCGCATCCACTCAAATAGAAACTTGTCAATAATAGCAGAGACAAAAATCAGATAATCAGATAAACAGAATGAAAATGGCGCAAACTTCAGTATCATCAAAGAAGAAACCTGTTGGAGTCCACTCAAAGAGAAACTTGTCAATAATAGTAGATGAAATGAGACCAAAAGAATAGCCCAAACCAAACAACAAAATAAAAAGTTACCGATACGCATTTTGCACTATGCAAATTTGAAGCCTGTGGGAGTGCATGACTGTATACCACATGCAGAAATATCATTTATTTTCATATTTTTTGGAAGATGACATAACATCATCATTACAGCTGTCATCTGTATGTAGAAAAGTATTCCTTCATAGCCATGCCATACTCATGTAAGGATTTCTTTCTTTTTAAAAAGTTGTATTGCTTCATATTTCAGTGCAATATATGTTCATAACAGTTCACTGACACGGTACTAAAATCATTTAGCACAATAAGCCATTTTCGTAACATACTCACAACTTTCCCCCTTAAGTGCCTTGTGATGCGTTATAACATTCACTTGTATTTCGTGATTAAGTTTCTATGGATGGAATGCACTCTAAATCTATTAGTTGTTGCTACTCGGACAAACCCCGGACAAGCTTTGGGGTTACCATATTGTTTGAACGACTGTACATAAATAAACTTTGCATACATAACAAAAATGGTCTATTATGCGAAGACATTAGAGTACAAAAATCAATAAACAAGAAATAACAAAATACAGATGAAAATTAGATGAGATTCTTCCAATTTTCTAAATGAATATATAATCTTTTTTTCATGTAAGCTATGACTCAATCAATTCGTTCCAAAGGACTTCTTCTTGACCTATATTTTAGATATAGAGGATTCACTGTTGCAGATACCACAAGAATTTGCGAATATTGTGCCCATAAACTTAAATAGACTGACATGACTTTCTGTCTGATTAACTTCCCAATTGGTGCTAGAGGGAAAATCAAGTAGCAATGTCATGCAATTTCTCGTTCCAATTGGCCAATCTAGCAATGGCAAGGGGGAGATAATTGTTTGATTGAAGTGGAGCTCTTTGCCTATTACTAGTGCATAGGACTGGCTGGCTTTCTCACTGACTTACAAGCAAGAAAAAGTGCATACTTTCATCTCCGGTCTTGGGCTCGTTCTTGAAGTCTGGCTTCCTATTATCTCACGTTGTCTTTAAAGGGCATTCACATAGAAACAGTCCCCTGCTGTTGCTCACTGTGTTTCCATATTCCCAATTTTCCCCTATTTCCCCACTGTCTACTATCTTTAAAGGGGTATTCAAATAAACAAAAAAATCCTGCTGTCACTCACTGTTTTTTTTTTTTAAAGATGGGTTTCATATATTGTTTTACTAGTCGACAAGTGACATTCCATAGTTTTAAAACATGGATTAATCCATAGTTTAAATTAATACTCTTTGTGAATTTGGGCTTTTTTTCTTTACCTGCCAGACAAAA
>OZ022589.1:9907408-9986644 GCA_963669155.1 Arbacia lixula
CCTTCCTTCTCCTCTTCACCCTCATTCAAAATCATTTCCCCCTTCTCCTAATCTTCCTCCCCTTCCTTCTTTCCTCCTCCCCCTTCTTCCCTTCCTTCTGTTTCCTTCCTCCCCTCCCCACTCTCTCTTCTTCCCCCCCTTCCTCCCCTCCCCTTCCTCCCCCTCCCCTTCTCTTAATATTCCTTCCCATCTTCCTTCGTTCTCCCCTTCTTCCTTTCCTCCCCCTCCTCCTCCCTTTCTTCCCCTCATTCTCCCTTTTGTTCCTTCACTTTCCCTTCTCCTCCCCTTCCTGTCCCTCTCCCCCCCTTCTCCTCCACTTCCCCCTCCTCCTCCTCCCCCTTCTTCCCCTCCCCCAACCTCCTCCTATGCGTCATCTCCATCCCCACTCTCCCCGTAACATAATGACATGCATTCATGTCACCCAGACTAATAAATTGTGGGCAATGGGGGCAAAATCATTTACCTCATTCTAATTGCGCCCTATTTACTTGTCTTTCACACACTCATAAATTATGTCGACAGGCTTCTAGGCAAGGCAAAATCAATTACATAAATTCTACGCACATACAACAGTGTATTCACACTCATGTCAAAACATCCGTTTGTTAATTCACCTGCACATTCAGTCATCATAATGAAGTACATGCGCCATTAAAACAATTTTGAATAATTGAGTAAATATTAAGGCAAAACCATATCCATTCAACATGCACATAATTCAATCATAGTTCATTTAAATAATAAGTGGCTACTCAAATATGTTCAAATATTGAATGACACCTTGTGTAAAACCTGCACTTCTAAATTTCTAATAGTCAACACATGTGCGAAGAATTGGAAAATATGTAATATTTGAACCCTCTTAGTATCGAGCTATGACCACACCACTGGTTTGTTACAAATTTGTGTGTCTATAGGACAAAAAGCTAGGTTAAATCAGAAAGTATACAATCTACTCTTGTTGCTTCGATTTTGCTTAAAGGGCATATACTGTACTGGGTAGGCAAAATTAGAGAAATGAGTGATTAAATCACAAATCCTCAAAATGTTAGGGCTGAACATTTTGAGGATTTAATCAATAATCATTAATTACTCCATATTTGGATCATTTGAGGGCAAATAACTTTCAGCAAGCTTCTAAAATAGACAATACATGAATTTAGGACCATTTGCAAGAAGATTGCTAACAATTACCTTATGAAGGCGTTTTTGCCTTTCCAGTACAGTATATGCCCTTTAATACATGATGTCTAGATTCAAAGTCTGTATACAGTATTGATTATGCAAAATATCACCTGATACTTTGAGGAAGTGGGCCTTGTTTATTTGTTGGGTCAACTTTGCTCTTGTATTGAAGTGCAGACTAACTTCAATATGGATGCTCAGGGAATGATAAATTTTGTATTAAATCAAAATGTGATAAGCATTTCCTATCAGTGGACTCGTATTTATGAGAAATTAGTGTGGGGGTCAATTACTAATGACTTCTACACATCCCTGACTTTGTGCAGAGCAACCTGCCCAAAATGTGTAGCAAATTGCAAATTATTCCCTGATGCCGACTGGCCTGAAAGGGATAGTTCATCCTGGAATTAAGTTGGTTTCAATACAAGTAGAAACATGAAAGAAACACATCAGTGAAGTTATGATGAAAATCTGTCCAAGGATAAGAAAGTTATCATCTTTTGAAATGTCAATTTTGTGAAGTCATGTGCGAGGTTCTTTCCCATACATGTCCATGTATGTTGTGTACAAAACAATTCCATTAATTGTTCGGTTTCTGTTTTGGCAATGGAATTATTATTTTTTTCATACTGGTATGTGTGTAAAGATGTATTCCTAAAGATGTATCAAATGCACAGGTAGCATGAATCATATCTTTTTGGATAAAATTCAGATTTTCAAGAATAAAGATATACACAACATATGGGAGAGGACCTCGCGCGTGACATCACAAAATCCAAACTTCAAAAGATCACAAGTCCTTTGACAGACTTTCATCCAACCTTCACTGATATGTTTCTTTCATGTGTCCCCTATTGTTGAAACCAACTTAATTTCAGGTTGCATTATCCCTTTGAGAAAACATTCCAGGTAGTAATGGTGCATGAGGGTAGGGAAGGCTCATACATAAGTATGTAAATGGAAGGAGTAAGGTCTTGAGATGTTAACAAGGCACTATATAGGCAAAGTGTCAGCAATTGAATAAGCCGTACTGATTATCACACACTCCTGTGTCCTAAATACTACAACCTTGGTTCAAATAGAGCCCGTGCTAACAAGATCAGCATCAATTGAGTTATTTGCGGCACAGTCTGCCATGCTGCAAGTGATGTAATTTCACTACTCCAGCCCTGACTTTTCCACGTGAAATGCAAAAATGACATAAATGTGAATAAATCTTCAGCTCTGCTTTAATAGCATCTATCCCATAAAGAAAAATAAAAACACTTTAAAACTATGTACCAACTTCAATACTGCTTTTTAGAATATAGCACAAACCTCTGGACACTTTTGGATATACTATTTAAAACTCCAGTACTCTTCAATTTTCACTTTAACTCTCATTACCATTGACATGGAAACGTGTGGTAAGTCAGTGTGAGTTTAGAGCTTGGGGGTGTAAGGGTTTGATAAAAGTCTGTCACATTAGCCACCTCCCCTCCAATCTCATTCCTTGCATTCCAGTATGATGTGCCCCATGTGGATAGATATATTGGTCATTATTCCTATTTCTGGGGAAACAAGGTCCTTTGGGGTTGCTGCAAAATATGATGCAATTGGACAACACACCACATTGGTCAAAGGCAGCTATTATCTCATATTACAAGGCCAATACAGATACAACGCTGTGATTGGTCCACAGCTCAATTGTGTGGTATCGTAATTAGTCTGCATGTATTTTCACAGCCAGTGCATATCAATAGTAAATTTCACTAACCAGTTCAAGCAATATACTTTTGCCTGTATACCGCCCTCTTTACTGCATAAATAAAGCATAAAGTAAGCAGGGCACAACCGCAGTGAGGAAATAACAAAGTTATTTAATAGAATTACGTTATTTTACCACATGAATAGACAAAAAATTACTCTATAATAAATAGCAAATATGTTGTCAGGTATAAACAAAATATTATCTGTAGACCTATATGGAAGTGTAATCATATGTGTGTTATGACAAATAATAAAAATCTACTCTTATATAGTGCTTTCCTAGTACGAAGTACAACCCAAAGCACTCGAGAATTACCCTGGCTTTAGCCATGCAAGCTGCCAAGTATGTAGCGCTAAAAGCTAGTTGATCTAATTAGATCAGGAATACTATATTCCTTCCAGGTACCCATTTACTACACCTGGGTTGAGAGGGACAAACGTGAACAAAACAACTTGTCCACGGGTGTACGCACTGGACTGGGCTTGAACCCAGGATCTCTCTGCGAGAGTCAAAGTCTCTCACCACTATACCACAGTGCCCTCACTATGACAAATATTGACTGGAAGGGGATGTCACATAATATTATCTAAATGTTAGATTCTCCTTTGGGATCAAATCTTCCCAAAGTGCTGCATGCTTTAGCAAAAATAAAATCCCTCTGGAAATATAACTTAAGGAATATTTATTCTGTGTCAGAAGAGTACCTCACACCAAATTTGAATTGAATTCATCTTCTACTTACTATTTGACATTTAAAACAATGAAATATCATCCTTATTTTGGAAAATGACTTTGAGACTAATGAGATAATTATACAGAGACAAGGATAAAGGATCAGAGTGGATGAAGATAATGAGAGCATAATTTTCAGTGTCTTCCTTTTCATTTACCAGTAAGCATTACGAGTTGTGGATGTTGATGTATGCTTCGTATTGTTCTTGAGGTAAACAGAAATGGCAGCAATGTTGGGGAATACCCACCCAGTACTATAAGCACCTACTCTATGGATTCATCTTATGTTAAATGCATGTAAGGTAGTCTGACTAATGAAGTGGACAGTACGAAAGGACATGACATACATTAATGATTTACAAGGTGGCGTGACGCATCAGATCATTCCACCGACTTCCCAATCCGGAGGGTAATATCGAAAACCAAACAGCTGCCACTTATGTCCTTCAGCTAGACATCTAATCCGCATAGCTGCTCCGTACCTAGGAGAGGAGCCGTGACCCAGGTGGGATCCAGTTGTTTAATGCCAAGCCTAATAATAATTCAGAGCCCTCTAGTAATATAAAGCAGTGTTCACACTTGTGAAGTTTACATGAGTAAATATACCCTCCTTATTATCATGTATCGATATTGGTAAAAAAATTACTGCTTTCAGGGAACTGAGGATGAGAAACAATGAAGATGGTTGAACTCTTTGTACACTACAGCTCAAAGGAATTGGCATAGGGAAAGGGAAAGGGAAGAAAGGGAAGTGGCCTCAGTTTTAAACCACAGTGTATTTTGTCTAGTTCAGCATGAAACATGATACTTTTTAGGCTAATGCATCGTGTTTCATGCTGAACTGGACAAAACATACTGGCCGGTATTCTGAAGTCGTGTCTAAGTTGTGTTTAACTAAACAGTTGTCTAAAGTCCTGTCTAAGTCCCGTCTAACTTTAGTCACGAGGTCGTGACTAACTTTTTCGTATTCTGAAGTCGTGATTAAGTCAAGTTAAACGTGAAGTCCTGTCTAAGTCCTGTTTAACTTTAGACGACTGCGAGGGGTTGTTTAAGTCCTGTTTAAGAGCGCGATTCTGCTGCTTTTCAACGTATACGGTACACTCTACTTGCTGACCCCGAACTTGCGGGGGAGAACGATGGTACGTGCATCCTCTAAAATTTCAAATACGTTTTGCAGGATTTTTTCTCGCGTAGCCCGATTTTTTTTCTCGATAATATTAGCTATTCTTATCTAATGGTGACGTCTTGGAAATTCCATAATCTATACTAAACTATCCATTCTGTTGGCCTTGGAGAAGTTTCTTTTCTGGATCTTCCGAGCCGCCGCCCCGGGGCCCCCCTAGGCATTATGCCTAGCTAGCAGCTACGGTAGCTATAGCTACGCGTCAATCAACATGGCAGCGGTGGGCTTGCTCCATGACCTCGAGCGTTATGAGAATTTTCTGTTTATTTTGAACCAGCACCAGCAGCAAGTAGATAGACCCTTAAACAGGAAAGATCCATTCCAAGTGTACAATGAAGCTGAGTTTAGATACCGGTACCGCTTTTCAAATTTAATCTAGACTAGTAGTAGTAGTAGTAGTAGTAGATTGAATTTCAGTAACATTTTCGTAGTTCATACATACCTTGTAGAGAAATCCGTTAAAGATTGTCCGTCCCTTTTGCAAGCTTAAAATTTGAAATCGTCTATCACAATCGTAAATTGAAGAAAGTGTGATTCAAGACCATTTCTAAGAATATAGCATGTTGAAGCTTTCTATATATGTAAAAAATTTCAGCCGTTAAATTTCAAACCGACTTTTTTCGTACTACGAAAAAAGTATTAGTCTTTGTTACAGTATCTATGTGGTTATAATGCGTGTGTGAAATCCTAATTTTATGAGTAACTACCAAACTTTGGAGATGATTCCTTCCATAGAACAATTTTTTTGTCATAATGCATTTTATAATTTAATAAACAGATTAATCAATAAAGCAGATATTTCAACACAAACTGCTAAGAGCCTGAGGTAAAGGCTATTAATCAGACGTTGTTTACGTGCATTATTTGAATTTTACACCACGTATCAGTTTCAAATTGTGAATATAGAGCTTGCTAACACTTTTCTATATGTTTTGCCAATTTTTCAATGGTTTTGTGGTGATCTGAAAAAGGGACTGGCTGTCTTTAAGACTTTCTTCCAGACCGCTTTCTTCGCTGACGTAGCTGCAAAGGCGTTGCTTTTCAGCTATACCACGTCAATGATGTCATCGCCAGCCAAGAGACCTAACAGATGTGACTTCTCTGCAGCATCCCAATTTGCCTTTCTTTTAACCTTCTGTCCGGCTTCGGAGTCGCCCATTTTACCAGGTCTCAATGATGTGAATGTACTGCCCTGGACGTGCGGGTTAATTTTTGTATCTGGCGCCCGCATGCGCATTCGGTCTATCGTCTGCGGGGATGTCGTAATCAACGCCTACTGAGCATGCGCAGAAGTCCTGACTAAAGTTAAACACGACTTCGTAGTTAAACACGACTTAGACAGGACTTAAACAGTTGTTTAGTTAGACGCGACTTAGACACGACTTCAGAATACGAAATTAAGTTAGACAGGACTTAGACGCGACCTTGCGTTTAAGTCCTGTCTAACTAAACAGTTGTTTAACTTTAGTCATGACTAAGTTAGACACGACTTCAGAATACCGGCCACTGTGGTTTAAAACTGAGGCTCGATCCTTCCCTTTCTTCTCTTCCCTTTCCCTATGCCAATTCCTTTGAGCTGCAGTGTATGCCACACATGCTTTCTTGTCGCAAGTAATACACACAAATCCCATAGAGCAGCAGTTTATCTGACACACAAAGGGTTAAGTAAGAGTAACCTGCCTCACCCCTCTTAATCCAGACTGAGGCAATGCTGCTCCATGGGATGGAAGAATAGCATTTAATCCTGTCACTACCATGGGCTCATTCATTATGCTATAAGTCAATGATCTCTTTATGCCTAGGTATGAAGAGTGTTAACCCTGTCACTACCATGGGCTCATTCATTGTTATAAGTCAATGGTCTCTTTATGCCTCGGTACGAAGAGGGTTAACCCTGTCACTACCATGGGCTCATTCATTATGTTATAAGTCAATGGTCTCTTTATGCCTAGGTACTACGAGGGTTAACCCTGTCACTACCATGGGCTCATTCATTATGTTATAAGCCAATGATCTCTTTATGCCTAGGTACGAAGATGGTTAACCCTGTCACTACCATGGGCTCATTCATTATGTTATAAGTCAATGGTCTCTTTATGCCTAGGTACTACGAGGGTTAACCCTGTCACTACCATGGGCTCATTCATTATGTTATAAGCCAATGATCTCTTTATGCCTAGGTACGAAGATGGTTAACCCTGTCACTACCATGGGCTCATTCATTATGTTATAAGTCAATGGTCTCTTTATGCCAAGGTACGAAGATGGTTAACCCTGTCACTACCATGGGCTCATTCATTATGTTATAAGTCAATGGTCTCTTTATGCCTAGGTACTACGAGGGTTAACCCTGTCACTACCATGGGCTCATTCATTATGTTATAAGTCAATGGTCTCTTTATGCCTAGGTACTACGAGGGTTAACCCTGTCACTACCATGGGCTCATTCATTATGTTATAAGCCAATGGTCTCTTTATGCCAAGGTACGAAGATGGTTAACGCTGTCACTACCATGGGCTCATTCATTATGTTATAAGTCAATGGTCTCTTTATGCCTAGGTACTACGAGGGTTAACCCTGTCACTACCATGGGCTCATTCATTATGTTATAAGCCAATGATCTCTTTATGCCTAGGTACGAAGATGGTTAACCCTGTCACTACCATGGGCTCATTCATTATGTTATAAGTCAATGGTCTCTTTATGCCAAGGTACGAAGATGGTTAACCCTGTCACTACCATGGGCTCATTCATTATGTTATAAGTCAATGGTCTCTTTATGCCTAGGTACTACGAGGGTTAACCCTGTCACTACCATGGGCTCATTCATTATGTTATAAGTCAATGGTCTCTTTATGCCTAGGTACTACGAGGGTTAACCCTGTCACTACCATGGGCTCATTCATTATGTTATAAGCCAATGGTCTCTTTATGCCAAGGTACGAAGATGGTTAACCCTGTCACTACCATGGGCTCATTCATTATGTTCTAAGTCAATCGTCTCTTTATGCCTAGGTACTACGAGGGTTAACCCTGTCACTACCATGGGCTCATTCATTATGTTATAAGCCAATGATCTCTTTATGCCTAGGTACGAAGATGGTTAACCCTGTCACTACCATGGGCTCATTCATTATGTTATAAGTCAATGGTCTCTTTATGCCAAGGTACGAAGATGGTTAACCCTGTCACTACCATGGGCTCATTCATTATGTTATAAGTCAATGGTCTCTTTATGCCTAGGTACTACGAGGGTTAACCCTGTCACTACCATGGGCTCATTCATTATGTTATAAGTCAATGGTCTCTTTATGCCTAGGTACTAAGAGGGTTAACCCTGTCACTACCATGGGCTCATTCATTATGTTAGAAGTCAATGGTCTCTTTATGCCTAGGTAATAAGAGGGTTAACCCTGTCACTACCATGGGCTCATTCATTCTGTTATAAGTCAATGTCTCTTTAGGCCTAGGTACAAAAAGTGTTAACCCTGTCACTACCATGGGCTCATTCATTATGTTACAAGTCAATGGTCTCTTTATGCCTAGGTTAGAGCGTTAACCCTCAGTCGGGTAACAACGTAACATTTAGACACATACTTTATGTTGGTGTTACCATGGACCTATCATGGATGGACTGCGCTCGGATAAACTTCCTTTGATCTATGAGGTCCGCCGCCTCATAAAAATCCAAGACATTCAGGTGTTTTAAACAACTAGCTGTATTTCTAATTAGGTAGTGCCTTCCTCTGAATAACAAAAGAAAATCTGTTTTGAGAAGTATACCAACCGTTCAGCCTTCGCTGGGAGCTCGTTGCTGATCTTTTTACACACACTGTGAATTAGTTTTGGGGTAAGCGAAGGGAAACTTTGAAAAAAATTGTAGAAAGAATTTGGTCTGTTACTTTTTCGGACACCTCCGCACACGAAATTGAGGTTGTTTCCATGAAAGATGAAACACTCAATAAACGATTTACAAGATATTTTTAAGGAAATATTATTTGGAAATGTGTGATATGGAGGCATTTCTCTGGCATGTTTTCTATAGTATTCTCATTTTATCACAAAAACGAAGCAACAATATAATCTGAAATTCACAGAATCGTATCTTTATAAGATGTAATACTACTGCACATGTACTTCAGTTCATGTAGTGGTTCTGAAATCTTCTGCGCATACAGAATATATATTCCTCAAAATGCATCCTACATTTTGTCATGCTTGTTTGGCGGCGGATTTCCCTCGATCAAAGAGCCAAACGCGTAAAATATTCCATTGTGACATCAATGCACACGACTGCTGTAGGAATAAATTACACTTCGTGCTGACTCCATTCCTTACACCTCTCTGGTGTTACGATAGAGTCTTTCCCATCAGACTATCAAAAATCACAGTACTTCTCTGCTGATGATCGAAATGACGCACTTATGATTCAGTGGTCCTCATTTTGTGGTTCACCCTCTCTTAAAGGGAGGGGAGTTTCGCGTAAAGTCACTGACTGGCCTTCGGTGGGGCTGAAATCAACCAGAGATCGCTGGCTGTCAATCAGGAGCGCATTAGCTCACAGCTCAAGCTTTGACAAGATTGCAAGATCGGGCTGTACAATTTCACTGGCAAGTCACAGCTCTGCGTTTACACCGCAAGAGTAAGACCGCACAAGACCATGCTATCTCTTGTGTGCCACCCCCACGAGGTGCTCTAGTGGTACAACGTTTTGGCTCGGCGTGGCTCGCTATTGGGCAGACTGAGACGATGCTGTACCATTCACAATGCAGAGAAAATGTGGACAAATGAGGCTATCTCTGCCAGTGTAAACAGTTTTGAGCTTGGTTCACACAATGGAGAATATTTTAAATCTCCCTAGCTAATCAATAACATGGTTATTCTGTTTTTATCAGCATTAAATCTAAGTTCAATGTAATGTTTAGAATCTCTTGTAACTGTTTTAAGCTTCCATTTCATCCCATTTAATTTTGGTTTAAAACTCTGTAAAGTAAAGCTAAAAATAGTCTTGTGCAAGTTTATAAAACCATAAAAAAATAATTTCTCCTCTTTTCCTTTCTTCACTCCATAAGTGGGTCAATTATCCAAAATAATACAACCACATGGTGTTACCGAAAGTTTTACTATTTTCTAACACTCTCACCATGGAAACATTCAAAGAACATTTGTTTTAAACTTGTTTTTTTTTTCGATAGGGATAGAGAGAAGACTACCAAGAATTTAACTGGATAAGGTGAAATATGACAAAATGCTGATCTACAGGATTTGTGCATATTACTGGCGGTGATATCAAAGAGTTAAAGATTAATGAAACAGTCAATAGAGAGAGTTGTGGTGAAGGACTACAAAAAGATGGATAAGGAGGAATAAAATGAAAGGGGAGAAGTTCAGAGGGAAGAGTAAAGTGTATGGGAAGGAAGAGGAGAAATCAAGTGAGAAACAGGTGGAGAAAAATGAGGGGAGAATAAGTCAGAGGGAAATAAGAGAGAAGAGGATGGTAAAATGGATGGGACATCAGAATAAGGAAGCAGTATAATAAGAATAAGGAGAAAGGAGAAAAAAACAGTTGAAGAAGGAGAATGTGAAGGATCTGAAGATGAAGATGATATGAAATATAAAGTGAGAAAACAGGTAGGACAGAGAGGGAATGGGAGATAAGTATAAGAAATAAAATTGGGTCATTAAAGGAACAAGTAGACTGAGAAAAAAGAGTGTGTGAATATGTGTGTATGAACATTTGGTTGTTTTTGTTTGTCAGTGTGTGAGTATGTAATATGTGTGTATGTATATGTGTGTGTGTGTATATGTGTGTGTATATGTGTGTAAGTGTGTGAGAGGGGTAAATTGAAGGGGAAGAACAAAATGAAAAGAAGGAGAAAATAGAGGAGGGGATGAGAGTGAAAGGAAAAGAAGAATAAATTGAACCTCGGCTACGATTGCAGAGTGGCGACGATGAGAGAAGGGGGGGACAGCGGGCTTGAATGCAATCTCAATGCTGTCAGTCATTTAGCCTACTTATCAGGCTGTTGAATATTTTCTCATCCATATTATCATTCAGGTCTGGCACTTAAAGACTAATTCATCCCTGCTCTCTGCTCACCCTACCACCAGACAGGCATTAATGTACATCGGCCAGACACGACTTGTCATCCACACTTAGATCAGGTTCATAGAGCTTGGAACTGAAATGTCTGTCAGCCTGGAAGCGGTTGTACTTTGGTTTAGAAAAAAGGTTGACAGCTTGGCGAGACGTAATAAAACACTCCTGGCAGGAGGATGCCTCGTTTCCTGCAACATTGCTTACATTCAAATTCTGTCTGATGAAAACAAGGCACTTGCCGTTATTGTCTTGTTATTACACATTACCATAATCAGAACCCCATGAATTTGCAGCTACTTGCAAAATTAATTCCAAACTCTTATCGTTCTCCCTCAAAGACGCCACAAGAACCCCAAGATTACTTTGAAACATGCAAAGGAGCAAATATTTGACATGAATGTTCATCATCGTAATTTTCCTTCAATTATCGTAAAAGTCGGTATCATATTATCAAGTTGATATACAGCACATTGCAGTCACATCATGGAGCCAAATTAAAGCTTCGAATCACTCATGCTGTCACATACATGAAACATTCCTAAAGATAGTGTATCCCTTTTAAAGGTTAAAAAAAGATTTTGTAGAAAACATAGAAAATAGAAAAATAAAATGTATTTGACCTTTCCTCCCAATAATAGAGTTTAACGCTAACTTAAAGCAATTTAAAGTGATCAGGAGATTTTGAGGAGGTTTTGGGCTTGTTCATCTGAAACCAATAGAGACCGGAGACCGCTGTGCACTATGATCCGCTCCACGGTGCATGTTCAATGGGAGCAATTGTTCACATCGCACGCCGAGAGGGACAATACGGCTATAAATGTTGACTATGCTCGCTCCTGTTCCTCGCTCCCTTTTTTCCTGAAAATGTTTGGAAATTTCATACATATTATTGTTAGGATATACTGCGGATCCCTGCCAAGTTTCATGACTTTTGCTCCTGTTCCTCGCTCCCTTTTTTCCTGAAAATGTTTGGAAATTTCATACATATTATTGTTAGGATATACTGCGGATCCCTGCCAAGTTTCATGACTTTTGCAAATGGGACACTCTGTCTTTAAGTATTGGTGTATGTATACATCTTGTCTCAGTTTTAACAAAGGGACTTGTATGGTCAATACTGCCCTCTTTTGGCAGAATTAAAGCAAGATGTGACAAAAATTAACATTTCACAGAGGCTCTTGCATTTGTTTTGGCTGTTTTTTGCATTGCAGGTGGTTAAGTCACCTGAGCCCTGTCTATTTTACTTCTAAACATCCTGTTCGGTTATGCCCAGAATTTCTTTTGAAGTTTAAGCAGGAAATTGCAGTCTTTACCGGGTGTGTCACAGAAGAAGGCCGAACAGAGCGAAGTCTGAGCTGGAAGTATGAAATGATCCCCGCACAAAAACAATCACAATTGCACGTACCAACTGTTCATGTGGGTTCATGACACTTAATAACAATCACGAACACACGTCGTCCAGACGCTCCCTTATCTCCCGAACATAAACAACAAAAGGCTGAATATGATAAGAGATAACTTCTTCTTGGGGGGGCGTGACTTCATGTCCTTAAGCCCGAGGTGGCTCACACTCACAGCCAGGGTATTGGTGTGAGTTTTAAGTGTTTTCCCTCCCATGCATCTTATCTTGTCAGACCCAAGACATCGACTGAAAAGTGAGAAGTAAATGTCATGTGGGACTAATGCACTTGCCGAGTCTTCATCATGTTCTCATATTACCGCTGCTGTGGTGCTTTTTGTTTTTCTGTGGAAAAGAAGGGTAGAAGTAAGGTACTTTCCCTCCCTCATCTACTGGTACAAATGAGTGATTTTTTTCCACCGCATCTTATCTATTCTTTGAATGAATTACTAAAGAATTATAAAAAGGTCCTTTTGCAAGTCAAAAAAATAAAATTTGCAAAACAACAGATAATAATAATTGAACTGAGAACTGACTTTAAGTGAAATTAAAGTGATTGCTAAATTTTGGGGAGGATTTAGGTGCATTGTCTGAAACATATAGCCTAGAGACCAGAGAACGCTATGCACTTTGGTTGGCACTGGTCCGTTCCATTTTTTCACTTTTCCTGAAAATGTTTGTACAGCTATATGTATGACTATGAGATTTCATACACGTTATCATCAGGGTATACTGACGATTCCTGATAAGTTTCATGACTTTTGCAAATAGGAAACCTTGTCTTTAAATCAGCAAATAATTACCGTAATGAGCATGATCAACTTCTACATTACAAAATCAAAGATAAATGTGTCCAAAGAAAGTAAATTAATTTGTTCTACAAGTATGCCATTATGAGTTGCACTGCAGTAATTAAGGAAGATGTATCACATAAAATAAAAAAATGTAAGCAAAATGAGAATGAAAACATTCAAAATGAAACATTTCCAAATGTGAAAATGATTCTTCAGTGCATTGATCTTAATTGTTTGCCACAAGATTAGAGCATGTGAAGTCCCATAAATGTTCAATAATTTAAGGGTACTTCCATTGATTGAATAATAATCATATGTAATCATCCTTACTGTTCAAAACGAATTTTAACACTGAATATTCACTCCTTGAAATGGGAGTACAGTAAGGCAGCTGCAATTTTAATGCCTCGCCTGCCCTCCAAGCTGTTGCACTGAAAATTAGAGTCTGATAATCTAAGACTAGTCACTGTCATTCTCCTCTACTAGGGAGCTGGAGAAGAGCTTGAGAATGATTAGTCTACTGTAGTCAGACCCCTCTATTGAATAGTCTGGTTAAGAAATACCCCCACAGCCTGGGAGTCAGGCTACCGATGACCCTGCTTGTATCGGAATGCCTGCATGCTACCGCTATGTCAGGCTCAGACTAATCTCCGCCCAGACTTCCCCCGCTGGCTGTTTGGCTTCCATCTTCTCATTACCTGCTCAGGTATCTTGGCTATGAACGCAAGTACGTAGCCCCAAATTGGCAGCGATAATTAGAGAGCGGCGTATCGCTGATTTGTAGCCCAAGGGCATAAGGTCAAGTTTTGACGCACTTATTTGGAGAAATGACCGACTTAAATAGTGCTAACTTCTCTGTGTATTGGAGCAGATGAAAGTAACTGACTTATCTTATTGTGAAAGATTTAATGATTAGAAAACATTCATTATTGCAATTATAAAAAAAGTATAATATATCAGGACACAAGGTGATATACAATTACCATAGAAGGACAAAAATCTAAAGAAGAAATATAACAAGGACAACTTTAAGAGCGATATCAAGAGATTTTTATTCTGCCCTTGCTTTTGTGTCAATTTTTCTCTCAATTGAATGACAAGTTGAGTCGGCTTTATAGACAGGTAGTCTTTACAGACTATTATCTATGGAGTCAGTGGTCTTTATAGACACTGATCTTTGTAGACACATGATTTTTAAAGACATTGATCTTCATAGACAGGTGATCTTTAATAAACAGTGGTCTTTGTAGACAGTGGTCTTTGGAGACAGTAGTCTTTGTAGAGAGATGGCCTTTATAGACAATGGTCTTTGTAGATAGTAGTGTTTGTAGACAGTGGTCTTTGGAGAGAGATAGTCTTTATAGACAGTGGTCTTTATAGACAATAGTCTTTGTAGACAATAGTCTTTGTAGACAGTGGTCTTTGTAGAAAGGTGGTCTTTTTAGACAGTGGTCTTTGTAGAGAGGTAGTCTTTGTAGAGAGGTAGTCTTTGTAGAGAGGTGGTCTTTGTAGAGAGGTAGTCTTTATAGACTGTGATCTTTTATAGGCAGTGGTCTTTGTAGACAGTGATCTTTTATAGGCAGTGGTCTTTGTAGAGAGGTGGTCTTTATAGACTGTGATCTTTGTAGACAGTGGTCTTTGTAGAAAGGTGGTCTTTTTAGACAGTGGTCTTTGTAGAGAGGTAGTCTTTGTAGACAGGTGGTCTTTATAGACTGTGGTCTTTGTAGAAAGGTGGTCTTTATAGACTGTGGTCTTTGTAGAAGTAGTCTTTATAGACTGTGGTCTTTGTAGAGAGGTAGTCTTTGTAGACAGGTAGTCTTTTTAGACAGTGGTCTTTGTAGAGAGGTAGTCTTTATAGACAGGTGGTCTTTATAGACTGTGGTCTTTGTAGAGAGGTGGTCTTTTTAGACAGTGGTCTTTGTAGAGAGGTAGTCTTTGTAGAGAGGTAGTCTTTATATATTGATCTCCATAGACAGGTAGTCTTTATAGACAGTGGTCTTTGAAGACAAGTTTAAATGTAAAAGTGGATGAATGAAAAACAATGGTTCTCTTACCCTGGCATGCCTCCTGCCTCCATGATGTTAGCCAGCGTGACATCGTTGGACCAGACATCAAACTGCCATTTCCTCATGCCCAGCACACCACAGTGGACCTTGCCAGTGTGGATACCCACCCTCATGTTGACATCCACGTTTGTCACCTCCCTCACCAACCTGTGAATAGACACAATAGACCAATTAGAGAACTAGTAAGGGCCCATTCACACGGAGCAGTAAGGTTGTTGGACCAGTTATCAAACTACCAGTTCCTCATGCACAGCACACCACAGTTGTCCTTGCCACTGTGGATGACCAGAACCAGTAAGGTGACTGGAAAATTGACCAAATTCTTCAGGACATGAACAATTCTAAAGTTAACAGTACGGAAGATGTTGATCATCGTGGTAGTAGATAACGTAGATAAAGTAGTTGATCTTTTGGTTACAGTTCAATGTTCTGAAGGTTCAGTTATTCCGAAGGTTCGTAATTCCGAAACACGTAAATTACCTATACGTCGATGCCCGTTAGTCCGAAACCGAAAAAGGGTTCATTAATCCATGCATTTGTCGCGTAACGTTCAGAATAACGAACATTCGGAATAACGAGTGCTTCCCGATCTTTTGTCTCAGTTTGCATTATGAGACAAAAGATCAACTACTTTAGCGTTATTTCTAAAGTATCAAGATATTAGCTTAGCCCATTAATGGACCATGTTTGTCATACTGAGATTTTACCATGATATACATGCACAAGAGTGTTCCATGTTGATTGAAAGAAATTTGTTTAGGATAAATTTTTCATTTAACATTCTCTTTCTTACTTAACATGGATGATAGCTAGGATCCTTCAACATAAGCCTACAAGATTTTCCTCAAATTAGGCCATACTCTCTAATCATAAAAGTGCTTTGTTCAATGCCTGAATAACTTGCTGTTTAGTTATGACAAATATACACTAATTTTCCTGCACTTCAAAAATGATATATTACAATTTCTACAGGTGCTACAGAAACAAAACTTGACCCTTTAGATGTAACATTGGCAAATTTGTAATATGGAAACACATTTCCTCCAATAGGGATTAACATCAGGAAACATAATGATATTTCATGTTAACTTACGTGGGTGCCAGTAAAATGTATTCTCTTTGGGATTTATGTGCATTCAAAGTGAGAAATCCTACATCGTGTACAATCAAGAGTACATAACTACATCCCATAGCAACAACTTGACATACAAAGAATCAAAATAGCATGCAAATCAGGTTTACCCAGCTCATGCTTTTTAACCTTTGGTGAGCAAGACAAAATGGTGGTCTATGGGATTTCCAATTTTTAATATTATTTTTAAAGCAATCATTCAAACCATATCACATCACTGTTCTTTATATTACTGAATATTTTAAGAGAAATATCTGTAAGTTCTAGGATTATATGTACTAGTGTTTATTTATCATACACACAATAGCCACTATTCATCATATTTGTTCTACTTTAAATTCCAAATTTAAACATGAAATATTCCTCATCAATCATATAACATCTAATTTTTTACATCAAAAATACTTATTCATCTTTATATACGTGTTTAAATGTCTATGTTTCATCAGATGATTGACGTCTTTACCATGACTTTGTACAAAATCATGTGCAACTCAGCCACTGGGCTGTTAACATGATTTTTCTTGAGATATTAAGAAACCATTCTGTATATTTGTGTATATTACTTGTGAAATAACACACATGCACATGTAGCAGGAATGAGTATCGCTCTCTCTTTGGGGAGTGAATTTGTACTTCTCGGGTAGATATTCTGTTTTATTCCAAATCTTCAAGGCATGATTGTCTGTATACGTGCTTTTGTTCTGATTACGAAATTCTATACACCTCTTGTTGTTTGTTCTGAAGATAAAATTCTCACGTCGTCGAGACATTATTTTCCGGTGATGTTCTGGAGCTGGAAATGTCATGCACACTTGATCCACATATCAAGAGCTCTCCAGTGGTACATGACAAATGAGATGCGGGAAGCCTGGAACAATTGCAGTGGGCAGGGTGGGTAGGGTGATTTTTTTTTTCATACGGGGGATAATTCGGTGGATTCATGATACGGAGCGCCACCTATTGGTTGCAGCAGACAGGCCACTTTCCAACTTCAGGGTCGACATCACAGCTTAGTATTAGTATACAGATCAGTGCCAAGCACTAAAATATGCTACTGACATAATACTTCTCTTTAAAAATGGTTGACCCAGCTGTCTTACTGGGAATCACTCGTTATTCCGAAGGTTCGTTATTCCGAACGTTACGCGACAAATGCTCGGATTATGAAACCCTTTTTCGTTTTCGGACTAACGAGCATCGAGATGTAGGCAATTTACGTGTTTCGGAATTATGAATTATGAATATCGAACAGATACCGTCTTACTACCTACCTTTCGGTGGATGAGGATCAACAAACTCTGAAGATATTTTTGTTTACTCTCAATAATGTGCAGGTAGCGTAGCTAAGCACAATATACAGCACACAGTCACTACCAAGTTTTTTTTTCCGTTTTTTTTTCAGGTCTAATTGTTAAAGTAAAAAAAATGAACTGGAAATCGCTGAATCGAGGCTGCGTTTGTCAGATTTTTTGGAACTGAGAATCAGCGTTTTGTAACACTGTTTCAGATCACTAATTAACAGACAGTGTTATTGAAAAGCTTTTATAAGATATTTCCCCCGAGCATGTTTAAGGCTTTCTCAGTATGTACCATTTCATAGCTCATAGTCCATATTTGTCACACTTAGTGCTAACTTTCTGTGCAGTACAAATGTGACATTTTTCAAACCGATTTTGAGACAGCTCTTGCATTTATAAGATTTTAAAGCACTGTTTAAATTGACCACTAGCGTTGATAAGTTGTTTTTTTTTGGGCAAGAAACACTGGTTCTTCTTGAAACACTTCATAGTGTTACAAATTTGCGTAAGCCATACATGTGGCCATTGGGTGAGCTGCACTCTGTGTGCTTGTGAAATTCCTCACTGGTGAAATAAACATTGCGCAATGTATTGCCTGGAAGACTCTGGCAGGTGATATTTACATGAAAGAATGTTACACCTAGCTGAGACTAATAAGCATAATAAAGGAGCTCAGATGGGCTAGTGATGACTCATCAGTGTAATCTGGGTCAGGTCAATATTGATTGTCATGTTTACAAGCATAGATACAATGTAGAACTTACTAGATGTACATTGAGAAATTTCCCGAAGCACAGATAATAGAACCTTCTAGAATGTACAGATTGTAGTATATCTATGAGTTGCTGTAGATAGGAGCTCAGAGTTTTACAGATCATCTAGCTCCCGTCATGCACTTGTGGTAACCTGCATTAGAATGTTAACATATCATCTCGCTCCAGTCACCTGTGGATTTATACGAGGATTTTCTCTGCGTGGATAACTACCTGCCTGTTATATAGTGCTTAGGAGATCCTGCCTGTGAAAGCCGTATACTCTGTGGATTAATATTTGACCATCTAAGGGGAAATACCCCATATAATAAATACCACATAAACTAAATATTGGTATCATTTTGTGCGATCCTTTCTGGCGTGAATTGATCGTAACAATAGTAAGAAAAGCAAATGTTATAAACACACAAAGGCTATTTCTAACTCTACAACTCACTCTGAACATTGTCTCTTGTTATGCAGATAACATCTAAAAGGTCCCTTTTAAATTTTGTCCTGTAACAAAACACATGTTTATAGTGACTGTTACTACATGCATGACCTACAATCGTGGAACGCTTTCTGACCGTACAACACCATTGACAGGTAAGTACAGTGATATCTTATCCTTATTCATCAAACAGAGTGGCTAGAGTTGCTCTGCATGTTTCTAGATTTTCATATCTCAAGTAACGGCAAAAGGTCAGAAATCTCAGCTGACTGTCACATAAGGGTTCTTTGAAATGCTGTATGGAAAAAACAGGGGATTATTTTATCAACAAGAAATCTACAATGAATTATTTCTCTTTTAAGAAAAATCTTATTGATTTTGCTAGAATGTTAATACCCAAAACAAAAGATTTTAGAGACCTATTTGTCGATGATATGATCATACATAACATCATTAGATATGGAGATGACGCAGTTAAGTGGTAACCACCAGACAGCTTAACATAGCGTGTTCAAATCCATATCAAAGTAACATGAAACTACATATCTCTCAAATTGTCATTCAAGAGTAGCTTTGTACAACTTGTCCAAAACTCAACACAAAATCTATTCCAATAATGTGAGGGGATGTCCTAAACAGTATTGTCTTCTATTTACCATGGTATTTACACACTTTTTTTTGCTGACCTGCAAAAGTTACTTAAAAGTTACTTAAAACCTATTTATTCATGAACCTTTGTTTCAGTAGCACAGAAATAACTAAAGAAGATTCTAATAGGTTGGGGATTCGTGGCTGAAATCCCGACACAGCTGACCCATGATGCACTACTGATTACTCAAATTCCCACACGATATTCTGGGCATGTTTCTCTGTTTTCTGACACTTTTTGACTCACTCTGTCATGCCTGATCAATGTCGGCTCATATCGGCCAACTCTTTGTACCTGGCCTAGAATAGATGCTCAGGGGAGGAAGAATGTGGTCATAAATTGAGAGAGAGAGAGAGAGAGAGAGAGAGAGAGAGAAAGAGAAAGAGAGAGAGAAGGGAAGATGGTGGAGGGCCAAGAGAGAGAGAAAGATAAAGGGATGGGAAGGATGAGAAAGTGTGTGTGTGTAAGAGAGGGAGAGAGAGATAGAAATCAAACGATAGAGAGAGAGAGAGAGAGAGAGAGAGAGAGAGAGTGGAGAGGGAGGAAGATTATAAGAAAGGGAGCAAGAAAGAAAGAAGGAGCAAGGATAATTGAGAGAGAGGACATGAGAGAGGGAAAAAGATAGAGAAGGAGGTGCAGAAGTTGAGAGGGGTGAAAGAGAGACAAAGAATGAATGAGAGAAAGAACATTGAAGGAGAGAGATGGGGGAGGAAAAGAATTCTATAGAAAGGAAAATTAATGTATACTTGCACCATTTAAATAAATTAACTTACAATTCATGCACAAGGTGCAATAACCAGGTTAAAACCTGGTTACAGTAATATAATGCTCCTTTCCCTATCTCTCTTTCTTTTGCAACAGACTTCACAAAAGATGCACCCAAAAAGGGCAAAATCCTTAAAATGTAACAAAACATCAATAGGGTGATATAAAAGAGTGATGAAAAGATTTAGAAATAATCAGAATCATACTTATAAAATCTCCCATGATATAAGGAGTAAAACTGAACAATTCATGAATATTTACTCTACATTAATGTTTCAAAACATGAGGGGAAGTAGATGTTTTCATCCACCAGTGTTGGTGCAGACTCCCACATACATAAATCATTAAACAATGGATGCACTTTTCAACAGGAAAGCTCTGGGGACCACAAAAGTGCAGCGAGAGTTATCAAAACAACATCAAATTCATTGAGTTCATTCAATTTTGTGAATGCAGCCTTAACTTAAATGTCATTTTCTTTTGAGGAACTTTCATTGATACAAATGGTTTTTTCTACTTCATCTATACATGTCCTGTAATTGATTCTCTTGAATAAATACTGGTTACACCTTTCTGGCATTTGAATGGTTTGGGGAGCTCATAACTTAATCCTGTCTTTCATGGGTTACTAATAAAATGCACTATTTGAGAACTAACCCACCCACCCCCCCCCCAAAAAAAATAGTTCTGCACGTACTCAGGTTTGAGGGGTTATATATCTTTAGTTGATTCATTATCTACATACATGTGGTATCATACGACAGCTTGTCTTGACTAATTTACCTTTACAATGGTGCATTGTTTCTATGCTTATGCAATCATGGAATGTGCAGACATTCTTTATCGTAACAAACACCAATTTGAAGAGGAATAATCAGGCTTTCTGATACCCCAGTCACGTACGATGATGAGGCAGCAAGCGATATATTACCCCTCAAACTTGAGTTGCAGGACTTTTTTGTGGAGTTTAATTTCAAAATGTAAGCTTACAGACTTTGCTCAATAGGATGCAAAATAAAGTCATGCAGGTGACAGAACACTAGTCAGAGGTAACTTCAGTCTTCAAGAAGGCCATAAAGCTTGCCAGACCTAGCGCTGAGTAACTTACACATACACAAAGAGAGTGAATGATATGGTTCCTCTCTATGCAGAGAGCTCCAATGGTTGGAATCTATACAGCAATCAAATTTATTTTCAGCAATGTTAACCTGCTCTTAGTCTTTCTCTACCTCACAAATTCTTGCTCTACGGGATTTGCATGTATTTGTGGTGCAAAAAATGATTAAGCGTACAAAAAGTGTTAATGCAAATTTCTCAATACAAATCAGACAGATGCCTGTTACCTATGTTTTTTATTATCCTGAAAATCACTAAATTAAGCCTTTTACCCACTAAAAAAGGACCATGTTTGAAATTCTCATTCAACATATCTTAAATCAACAAGGTATGAATATACCCTATGCAGTAAAAGTGGTGCGCAGCTGTAATCCAAGTGACTGTGGGAGTTTTAAATTGGCAAATGTTTGAGGTTCAAACCCGGGTAGCAACATTCCAATTTGCATTTCTTTTGGCACTGGGCAACATACCAGTTAGGAGAGCCTGAAATCAAACAAAATTGCCATTCCTGAGTCAAGGAATGGTTTATTCTTCCTAGTATGAACAAACTGCACGATTAGATTTCTGATGTGAATGTACCCTATGGAGTAAGAGCATACTGCATGAGTTTTCTGATGTGAATGCATCCTAATAAGGAGTATGAGTGAGCAATGTTTTCTGATGGGAACACACCCGTGGAGTGCACATTGTCTCACAGGGAACACGCTGTATGATAAGTTTTCTAATGAGAACACACCCTATGGTATGAGAACACACGGCATAATAAGTTTTCTGATGTGAATGCACCCTATTGAGTATGAGCACACTACCGTGATAACTTTTCTGATGTGAACACACCCTGTGGAGTGCACGTTGCCTCACAGGGGAATCTACTTTGATTCAACCTGAATTAGATTTGATGCCTGTCAACAAAACCATTCTTCTCCAGCTGGAGGGAGAAATGCTGAAAATATGGAACCCAATTTATCAATTTCGTTTGGTTTTTTGCCTGACCCTCCCAGACCAGCGATGCTATCTAGGTTCAAAATGATGACTTATTTCTTGCACTCGCTCACTCTCCCCTCAGCCTGTTTCCTTCACTTCACTCTCTCTCTAGGTTTGAAATGATGACTTATTTCTTTGCCCTCTTTCTTTCCTCCTCCTTGAGTTCCTTCTCTTCATGCTTTATTTTTCTCTCTCTTCCACTCTCGGTTTCAAATGAATGATTTCTTGCACTGTTGCTCTCTCCATTCCTCCGCATTCTCTTCACTTTCTCCTGTCTCTAGGTTCAAAGTGACGACTATTTCTTGAGCTTGCTACCCCTCCCCCATACTCCCCCTCTCTCTCCCACCCCCCCCTCTCTCTCTCTCTCTCTCTCTCTCTCTCTCTCTTCCTTCCAGTTATCATCACCTTCTCTCTATCTGTTAAAAAATGATGACTAAGTACTTGCTTACATTCGCTCACTTGCTCTCCCTTCCTCCTCTCTCCTTCTTCCACTCTCTTTGTTTTCTTTCTCTCCCTCTAGGTTTGAAATAATGACTTATTTCTTGCACACTCTTTCCCTTCCCGTGAAATTCTCTCTCGAAATTTCTCTCTGTCTGTTTCTAGGTTCAAAGTGATAACTTATTTCTTACTTGTGTTCACTCTCTCTCCCCTCTTTACAATGTATATATTACAGGCACATTCACATTCACTTAACTATATTGATTAAGTCTTTTCAACTGCTAACACAATGCAATCCCTCTCAATTTTTTTTTCTCTTCATCTAAAAGGAATGTCCTATCACTGAATAACATTTCATTCAGAAATTGCAATTATAAATATCATAAATGTATTCATGTAACCTCCCAAGTAGCCATCATGTCAATCCCCTGTTGACAGTTGAGATTAACAAATAATGTATTTTTGATGCTAAATGTGTTACTCATTGTGGATGATTCGCTAGTGATAATTTTTTGTCTTGTAATGTATGGTCAACGGAATAAAAAAAACATCACAACGTTTTGATTTTGAGTGCCGCTGCAACACTTCGTCAGGTGTGATACAAAATTGCAGTAAGAAGGGGTTTACATACCCTTTGGTCAGTGCAGCGCACTAACCGAAACCCGCTCATAAATAGCCCAATACTAACGGCCAGAGCATCCGGGTATTTAACCAACAATAGACCTCTGATGCGGCTCGCATCGTCTGGCGGTAACAAGTTACCGACAAAGAACAAAGGACAAAGCCACTGGCCGACAATTATGGGTGATCGACCAGTCAAAGGGCCGCTAATAGGTGTGCATTGTTGGGCGGTAACAATGGCTAGCTTCATTGTGAGACAAACGATTATCACTAGCCAATATATTTTTATTTTCATATGTGTGCAAAGTATACATGTGTATCTTGCTTCTAATTCATTCCATTTATCATTTCTGTCTTGGTTGTATTAAGCCCTTTCTCATGGATGGATCTCAGGCTTTGTGAGCCTGGCTCAGTAAGGATATCAACATTTGCCATGGAACTGCAATAACCAAATTGCTTAATCGGCTTTAAATTGGCTTAATTGCCGCGTTAAAGGTGCGTCTTCATTAGCCCGATCAGACGAAATAGCAAGCTATTTTGCTGATCTGGGGAACTAGCCTGAAGTTGCAATCGCGTCTTCATTAGCTCGAAACTCGGGATACATAAGCTCGAGCTCGGGTTGCATAAATTATCCTGAGTTTCGCACATACCAGCAGTGTGCGACGGGAATAGGCCATGACCGCATGGCTTCGATTGTGAGCTCACATTCATGCACGTGTAAAAACCTACTACGTAAACAATGCCCCGTGGACGCCGATGCATGCCGGGATCAAGAAATTTTCAGGCTAATGAAGACGCTTCGAGCTCGCTCGAGCTAGTTCGCAAACGAGCTCAAGCTAGCTCCATCTAGCCCAAGATTTCTTGGGAAATTTTCTCGACCAAATAGCGAGCTATTTTGCCTGATCTGGCTAATTAAGACGGAAATAGCTATCTAGTTCGTGATCTGGTTAGCTAACCCAATCAGAACAAGCTAGCTATTTTGCCCACATCGGGCTAATGAAGACGCCAACAGTAGATTACATGAGGGTCTCACTGATCAGTAGCTGAGTGAAAAGAAGCCAGCCGGCCAGCAAATATACGGGCTCAGTAAAGAACAGGTTAGGTCAAATGCATGCACAAGTTTTATTTGTCCCTTTAAAGACAGCCAGTCCCTTTTTCAGATCACCACAAAACCATCGAAACATTGGCAAAACATATAGAGAAGTGTTAGCAAGCTCAATTCACAATTTGAAACTGATACGTAGTGTAAAATTCAAATAATGCACGTAAACAACGTCTGATTAATAGTCTTTACCTAAGGCTCTTAGCAGTTTGTGTTGAAATATCTGCTTTATTGATCAATCTGTTTATTAAATTAAAAAACGCATTATGAAAAACATTTTTCTATGGAAGGATTCATCTCCAAAGTTTGGTAGTTACTCATAAAATTAGGATTTCACACACGCATAATAACCACATAGATACTGAATCAAAGACTAATACTTTTTTCGTAGTACGAAAAAAGTCGGTTTGAAATTTAACGGCTGAAATTTTTTACATATACAGAAAGCTTCAACATGCTATATTCTTAGAAATGGTCTTGAATCACACTTTCTTCAATTTACGATCGTGATAGACGATTTCAAATTTTAAGCTTGCAAAAGGGACGGACAATCTTTAATGGCTGAACAGTTCCTTTCACCACTGACCTTTCTGCAAATGAGCTCCCTTATAAATAATACACTATCATCCTATTTGCCATTAATGCACGTGTCACTTCTTGCACAAGAATGATGAATTTCCCATCACTATCCATTTAAATCCATCCTACAGATTTATCGTTGTTTAAATGCTGAGAGACCAATTTCTTGTTTATTCTGTTTGAACTCGGTAAAAGGTGGCTTCTACCCAACATTCTTCACGTTAAATGTTGCACATTGCCCAAGGATTGGTTGATGTAAATGCACTTCCCTTACTCGCCTCTCTGTTTTTCATCTATCTCTTTATCACTATCTTTCTTCCTCTATCTCTTTCACTTTCCCTTCATTCAACTTAAATGCGAACACCTCCTCTTCATTCTTATCCTTCCTCTTCCTCCTCCTCCTCCTCCTCCTTCTCCATCTTCCTCATCTCATTCTTATAATAATTCCTCCTTCTCCCCTCCCCTCCTTACCCCTCCGCAGCTCCTTCCTCACCTCCACCTCCTCCTCCTCCCCCTTATTTCTCCTCATCTCATTCCTATTATCATCCCTCCTTCTCCTACTCCTCTTCCCCCCTCCCCTCCTTCTCCTTACCTACCTCCTCACCTCCCCCTCCCCCTTCCCCCTCCCCCTTCCTCCTCCCCTTCCTCCTCCATCATCCAGGCAGAATACCCTACAGGTGGTATCAAAAGTGCCCCGCATCTATTCAACCTCTACCCAGGCAGAAGGCCACAAGAGACAAGACACCTCCTTACCCACCTCCTCACCTCCCCCTCCCCCTTCCTCCTCCCCCTCCTCCTCCATCATCCAGGCAGAATATCCTACAGGTGGCATCAGAAGTGCCCCGCATCTATTCAACCTCTACTCAGGCAGAAGGCCGCAAAAGACAGGACACCTCCTTACCCACCTCCTCACCTCCCCCTCCCCCTTCCTCCTCCCCCTCCTCCTCCACCATCCAGGCAGAATACCCTACAGGTGGTATCAAAAGTGCCCCGCATCTATGCAACCTCTACTCAGGCAGAAGGCCGTGAAAGACAAGACCCCTACTCATCTTGTTACCCTTACACGGATTGCATCACGCATGCTCCAGTTGGATTACTATGCTCTGTAGCGTACTTCCTTCCTCCAACCAGCCAATCAGAACTCTCCAACCCCATCGTGTGATAGCTATTTTTACCTGAGTCTTTGTCTTAAAGCCATTGTCGCATTTGTGGACTGCCTTATAAACAGATTTTATACAGCTGTATTTTGTCTGACACAAAAGGAGCTAGTCATGAATAGTAGTGGAAATAGTACTAGACACGTAATCATTGCAGGATCTGACACAAGTACGAGATAACTTATCATCATTACAAATGGAATGATCTTGCCCATTATATATGTTGTATCCATTATTTCTATCATCACTTATGATAAAAGTGCTTTCATTTTTTAAGCATATGCATGCAGTTAAAGAAAGCAAAAAGAGGCTCTTCCCTGTTTTTTCTTTCCCTGCCCTCTCATGCTAACACACAGAGTGTGAATGGAAACAAGAATCAAATGTCAAAGCCAGTTTAACATCTCCTGGGATAAAACAATGTAGTCTAATACAAAAAAGTACCAGAGAGAAAAGAGAATGCTCCCTAGACAATCAGTTGGTTCATTATTCCTCGGTTATTATATCCAAAATCTTGAAAAAGCATCCTCACATCAGGCCTGAATGAAATAAGAGCAAACACATTTTTTTTCATGTTGACCATATTGAATATTTTCACATTCTATCACAACAACTAATTATCATTGAACATTGACAACATTTACATTGTGGAGTTTAGTGCACTTGGTGCCAAACACTGTGCTCATAAAGCATATAGGCGTTACTTGGGACCTTCTGGCACGGCTGGCCCATATTCCTGCTCTTCTTTCTCTGCCTCTTCTCGCAGATAAATAGCGAGCGCATCGGCAGCTCCAAACTTGATACACTGTCAATATTCACGCTCTATTTATGTACACACACATGCACACACATGGCCGCAACACACGCACCTGCCCACAGCTACGAATTAAATGTGCACCTCTTTTCCTCCCCCTTCAACTCAACCAGGACATTGTGCTCCAGGTAACTGGTTTATGAGGAGCATTCTTTACTGACCATAGCAAGACTCACATTTAACCCGCAAAGTGCCACCTCAGCATTTTCCTCTTATACCCCTTTTATAGTGAGGAACCCCGCATCAGGTCCGGATCTGATGCGAGGTAACTCTCACTATAGAAGGTCAAAAAATATTTAGCCCGAGTTAAAGTTAGTGCTGGCTGGAGGAGGGTCAGGTTCGCATCAGGTCCGCATCAGACCCATCTCTATAAAACGTTTCTCGATTTAGTGCGGACTAAATCGGTGACCCATGCATGGCGAGCGTGTGTTCAATTTTTTGCGGTCGCGGGAAGCACAGCTGATTGGGCGATAGGTTACCACAGCAACTAGTCTGGTCTTGCTCTCGTCATAGGTGATCGAAAAGGCAGTATAAAATGACTTACCCCATGCTAAAGTTACCCTGCTTCTGAGACGGGGTAAAGTCAGCATGCACTATAAAAAGGGTATTAGAAGAGTGTTTTGTACTCTGTTGAAACCAATGCCAGTTATGATAGTACACCCAGCTCTCAAATAATTACTTTTGACATTAAATGACAAATTTGATCAACTCCTACTAAATCAAATTAATTAAGCCCAAATTAACTCCTGCTCAACACGATGAAAATCATTACAGCTCAATCAGAAAAATAATCCCAAACATGCTAGGTTATCTTTACAAGCTTGATGGCATGTGATGCTACTCATTATCTTACCCTCATGCCACTGAAGTAGAATAAAACTTATTCATTTTTATCCATTTATTAGTATTATTTACCCAGGGTAGCCCCTTCAGTGGTTAAACATTGATCCCCATGAGGGCCTTGTAAAATGTATAATAATCATAATAATAGTAAGTTTTAATTTAATTTAATCACAAGCTTCTAGCATTAGTACTAGTATGGGAGCTGCTGCATTCTGTGCTAGAAGCTATTTGAATTGAATCGCAACATCACACCTTTTTCAAATAAATAAGAAAAATAGCAGCTCATGAGCTGATGCAGATTTGTGTACATCAAAACTCTGGCTTAAAAGATACAAACATAATAAAGGAAAAGAACATAGAAGCCTAACACATACAAAAACACAAAAAAATGAAACTTAAAAAAATGCCTCCATAAATACTTAACAATCATGGCCTTAAATGGACTTGTGGTAAAGTTGCTGCCCCGTAAGCAGTAGATTGCAAATTTTCTCTGGTTCCAGTAATTTTTTCTGACTTGTTTTTCATTAATTTAGAAGAGGGAGCATGTTATCTTTATTACTGGGTGTATGCCTACTGTAAATTTCTTTCAAAATTGGAGATGATGGCACAATTTTCCAAGACCTTAATGGACTGCAAATTTTGCTATTTATGGCAATTAAACATTTTTTTTGAACATTTAAATGTTGTTTTGTATTCATATCAGCTGAAATGTCACTGCTCACATATACAGATGCTGATTTGAGCTCGAAAAAAGTCAAGAAGAAAGTGCCTCGAATAAACTGCTGTGAACAATCCCTCTTGATGCATATAACGTCATCCGTGGTAGATATAAAAATAGTGACAGCCCCATGTTTGGACGCGATACCCGAGCCTTTGCAACCTGCGGATGGAATTCTTCATTTAATTACTTGCCTCTGGCTAAACCTTTTAAATCATTACCACATATTGTTCTTAAGAAAATCAATGGTTTCCTTCATGTGCATGAAATTAATTCAGTGAGTGTTTTTCAGACATATTTTTCCTTATGACACTTCCTGAATGGACCATTTCTCGCTAATTCGTTCACAATAATGGCTACCTAGCACAAGCTGCTCTCAAAAGTAATTTGATCGTATCTTAACTCAATTGCAAAATGCATGCACTTCCCTTTTCAGCGATTTTCTAGTTTATAATATTTATGCTTTATGAATCATTTCAGGGTTATACAAAATCTTGATTTTTCTCATTTAACCCTCTGAGCACCGAACAAACACAATGGCACTTGTGTGTATAACATGTGCAAAATTACATCAAGGGTGCATAAAGACCTTAGGACATTTGGATGAATTATCTTTTTAGCACTGCAAGTAAAAGGTGTATAATTGTACACCAGGGGCCATATTCGTGAAGCGTTACTGAGCCTAGCAAGTTGCTAAGTGCATTCAGCTACATACATTTTTAGCAACCAGTTATGATATCAAGGCATCAGGAATATGGCCCTAGGGTTTTAGATGTAACACTCCATGTGTTGAATTTAACGTTCTTGTCTGTTGAATTTAACACACAGTTAACCAATTGGCGTTGAACTTGAAATTTATGGTGCTAAAAATACAAACACATTCCATGTTTATATATGCAGCATGTGAACATTAACACTGCATGTATTCAATCCAACTCTAACCAGGTCAAATTATGAAAGAACAACAGGTGTAAATCTAACAACAACAAAAAAAACCCCTCAGCTCCAATGAATGCTCCAATCAAACACTTGACTCAAAATCTATGGGTAAATATAATTCCTTTTTAAAGTCAGTTCCAAGTTCTAACATTAGTGAAGGAGCATCTTGTACTATTTTCTATGGTATTTACTCAATTTATTCAGTTTGACCTGCAAAGTGGTTCTACAACTATACAGAATTGTACCTACACTTCTCCACCTAAAGTCAGTTTCCAGTTGTAATATTGTGAGGGAAGTTCTTAAACATTATTTTCTTCTACTCTGCGTGGTATTTACACAATCCTATTTTTTGATCTGCAAAAGGACTCCACTACTTTCAAAAATTGTACCTACATCCTCCCCTATTCAGTTTCCAGTTCTAATATTGTGAGAGGTCTGCTTAGACAGTATTTTCTTTACACAATCTTATTTTTTGATCTCCAAAAGGACTCCAATACTTTCAAAAATTGTACCTACACCCTCCCCTATTCAGTTTCCAGTTATAATATTGTGAGAAGTCTACTTAAACAGTATTTTCTTCGATTTTCTACGATATTTCCATTTTATTTTTACCTGCAAATGAGCCACACCACAGCTGTACCTACAATCAAAGAGCTACGTCTACCTACAGTCAGTAAACATACGTCAGATCAGTTCCTTCACACTGTAACATTAGCCACCACACACGTTCTTTGTTTGTTTTAAAACAGATCGCAGTCTAGCAGCAGACTGTCATCGGGTGTGTTTTCCAGAAATTTCACTCGCATACTCTGATCGAGGGAACGTACACAGATTTCCTTTCTCCAGATGGACTGTTTACACTACTCGCGGGTCTGCCTGGCGCTCAGTCTGTTATCAGATCTGCGTTCACACTTTGGGAAATTATCTACCAGCAACCACCAACGATCCCAGACTAGGCAGAATCTATGAATGTTTCAAAACTTATTTCTTGGTGTCCATTAACTAAATGTGACTTGCCTCTAAATCATCTGATGAAAAAAATATTCTACAGAAAATCAAGAACTAAAAAGTTGGATTATTATTTGGACACATGTAAAACCCATTCAGAACCAAAATAAACTCAAAGACTTCACCCCAAAGTATGTAGAAAGTCAGTATACTGATAAAGTGTTTCAAAATACATATCATTGTAAATTTTAAATCCAGGAATCAAAGGTACAAATTCACATTTCAGAGAATAAAGTTAAATGTCTTTCTTCCGATGGCAATAACAAAGCTCAGCACATGTTTGCAAATTCTTCTTGATTAAAAAGCGTAATTATTAGGTTTCAAGACTTGTTTCATATTGACAGGATTAGATACATTCTTCCACATTTTCTGTCTTGAAAAAGTTTGTTCTTCTTTTTTTTTAAGTGAAAGAACAGGTAGAATGACAGAGTAACCAGAGAACAGAAAGACGGAGATGTAGAAATAAAGTGAAAAAGGGACAGGGGGTTGAGATAAATATGAACAGAGTCAAAAATATGAGAGAGAAAGAAGAAAGGAAAAGTGAAAGAACAAAGAGAAAGAGAAAAAGAAGAGAGAGAGAGAGAGAGAGAGAGAGAGAGAGGTGGAGGGAGAGATAGAGGGAGAGAAAAGAGAAAGACAGGTGAGGATCTATCACTCAGTCACATTTTATCTCCTTTCCACTAAATCAATTAAAAACACATACCTTGAATAATCCCCTGTCAAACACACATGTGTCTTCCCCCAGATGCTACAAGGGAACATGAGCACCCCCTATCTATCCATACCACCACCTGTCGGTATCCCTAGCACCCATTTTAAGCATTTAACCCTCCTTTCTACCCCTCTGCGGCTAGAACCATAATGGTCTTAGGGGGTGTTTATTTTCACCCAAGCCCAGCACCCATTGCTCCAGTTTTCTCTCTCTTACGACCGTTTTAAGAGCCGTGCGCATCTCTCGAGCCCTGGCAAATACTCGTCTCGGGTTGCTCTCTCCAGAACACGTCCCATTAACCTTTTCAACACTCCAGCTGAGAATCCGTCTGGTCTACATGCAGCCACACCATGCTCTATTTAAAGCGAGGTGGACTCATCATCATCGAGAAGAATTGCTTTCAGTAATGATTGGCAGGACTTAACCTTCTTAGTCTCATAGGTGGTAAACTGCATTGTAATTGGCATGGGACTGGGATTGTTTGGCACTGAGAGGGTTAACATGCAGTGAAATGTGCATATAAAGACCGCTCAAGGGAAACAGTAAATGCTGTCTTTATGTGCAGGTGGTCTTTATATACAGGTTGCCTAAGCACAGAGTTTAATCAGAAACATTGCTCAAGGGAAACAAGAATTGTGGCCTTTATAGACAGGTTGTTTATTAAATCAGGTTTCACTGTGCTGTTCATTGCAGAACTACAGCATAGCGTTTCATCATGAAAGAAAAGGACAGGAGATAATGAAAGAAATGGATGAATATAATAAGGTTATGAATGATTTCAACCATCTTAACACTGGCCACTGATAGTCCCATGTGATTTATAACACTATTTGGTGCCTATGGGACTGACAGACTTAAGTTACATGGAGGATGTCTTTGCCGAGAAGGTGGCTGAGCTCCTAGCATCAATTGGGTCTTGAAAAACAGATCTGTGTGTCACTCGTCTCATAGGAGATCTACCACATTCACGCCAAAGCCATATCAAATAACCTCTTCATGTTGCTTTCTCATTCTCTATGGCTTTATCAAGCTCTCTATCTTTGTATCGCACATCTCATGGTACTGTTTTCCTATATCTTACTATCTTTCCCTACCATCCCTCTATTCTATTCATCATTATCATTGCTTTTTTCTTTTTGGATGGCATCGATCGATTGGAATAAAAGAATAAATAAGTACACATGTCTTGACATAACACAAGTAAAAAGGTTTAGAAATCAACATTTTGCAAGGTTTTGTTCCTCCTTCTCATCAACACTTTCGTCCCAAATAATCCTCCTCCTTTTTCCAAGTTTCCTATATAAATGATTCCACCACTTCCTCCTCCTCCATTTGCCCTTGTTTTCTTTCTCATTTATTTCTCCTTCTACCCCTTAATCTCCCCACTGCTCTCAATCCCCAATCCTCCTTTTAAACACAACCAAGAATGTAAGCCCCCCCCCTAAGCAAAATGGCGTAACTTTTTATCAAAGAGGTTTTGGGCAAAATGATTTGGCAGGATTGTTCCTTAACATATTGACTAAACTTATGTGTGAAAATCACATTAATTCAATAAGTCATGCATGAGTGGGAAACTTTTAAAGGCAATAATGTCACTTTTCAAAAGTCACAAGGGTTATTTAGGGATTCTGTCATATGACTTTTTGATGAATTCCGTTTCTTGCACATAATTTATGTCCTTTCAATGTTTATCATCCATCTCTCGATGCACTAATACCTATCTCGTAACTTAACCAATTGTTCTGGTTGAGTGAGCACCGTTTAATAAATACTCATCCCTCTTGAGTTTGAAACTTTTAAAAAGCCTTTACTTTGGTGAGAAACTAAAACTCTGGATATTTTGACAAAGATGTTACATGACCTGTTCTGTAAGCATAAGAAGTCACTTTTGTGTCATAGTTGAGTGAAAACACTTGAAAATCGCACAAGAAATGCCAAAGTGTATTGTTAAAATGGAGCAAACAATTACCCTTGTGACTTTTGGCAAGTGACATTTTTGCCTTTAAAACATGCCCACTCATGCCTGACTAATTGGATTAATGTGATTTTCACACAGCAGTTAGTCAATAAGGAACAATCCCGCAATTTTTTTTCCCCAAAAAATATCTTCATTAAAAAGTTATGCCATTTTGCTTAGGTAAGGGGGGGGGGGGGGGTGGGACTTACTACCCCTGCTCTCACTCCATCTCTCTTTTCTTTATCTGTCTGTCTGTCTGTCTCTGTCCTCAGTGTCTTTTCCTATGTATCACTCCCTCTCCTCCTCTCATTCCCTCTCTCTTCTCCCCTCTCCTCCAATCTCCCTTCCATTCACCCCATCTCCCTCCCTCTCTTCAAATCCTCCTCCATATCTCTCCATCTCCCTCCCTCTCTCCACCTCTCTCCCTCTATTCTCATCTCTCTCCCCCTCTGCCCATCTATCTCCCTCTCATCCTTCCCCTCTCAACAGCCCTCCCTCCCTACGCCCCCTTCCTCTCCATTTCAAACAAAGCGCACACACACATACACACACACACACTCCCGTCCACCATAGCAACCACCTAGATCAGTACTGAACCGCAACTGATCCAGCTATATATCTCCTACGCAGTGCTGTAAACCCACACTAGGCAAGTTGGAAGGCAATTAGCCACACCAACCCCTCTAATCCTAGCAGGAAGAGGGGCTTTCTCACTCCCACCTGTATACTCAAGCTCATACATTTGGTTCATGATTCATAGCTAGGCCACTGCTACATTTGTGTACAAACATAATGGTGGCTCAGGGCCGTTTAGCCCTGAAAGTCTCTGGTCAGGCTATAGATTTTGGACAACCAGCCCAAAACCTCCTCAAAATCTAACGATCGCTATCATTTTACTTTAAGTCGGTTTTCAGTCTTATTATTGAGAGGGAAGTTCTGATACAGTATCTTCTTCCAGTTTCCAGGTTTTTTAAACAAAATTTCATTTTTGTAACCTTCAAAAGTGACACCTTCTTTAACCCTTGACCACTACCTGCATTAACTGGTCAATTAGAGGGAAATTGAGTGGTATACAAAGAGAAGAAGATATGCCATGCCCCTGGAATTTTAGTACATTTACACCAGTCCAAAAAACAATCAACTTTGCAGGAATCGTCTCTTGGAGAGTGTCTATGTTAATTTGCTTCAACCTGATTCTAAAATTAATCAGGATTTCTTCTCCTTCTGTCTGAGAAAAGCACTATTAAATATCCCGAACACTACTTCAAAAGACATTTCCAAGTCAAAGCTGCACAGAGCGTGAAACAGTACACATCAATAACCACTATCAAGAGCATGTAATCATCAAAATTGCCCACTAACACGGCCAAATTGCACTTCAAATTTCCCTGTCTTACCTCTGTTTATCCGTTTTCCGCACAATACGGCAAAGTTCACTGAAAGTGGGCTAGTTAAATTTGCAGAATCCCAGCAAGCTGGCCGATCAGAGCTCACAGATGGGACACTGAGCAGTGTAGGGTGTTGGATTTCAAATACGCGACACGAGCTCAGTTTTTACTCCCACGAAACAGAATATTTGGGACTGAAGCAATTTACATCGCATGAGTTGACATAGATGCAAGGCAAAGACTTTTGAGGGATGCTACGCGATATGATATACGAGAGCGTCAGAGGTACAACAAGGAGAGTATGTTGTCTCATTCTTTCCTACAAAGTCAAGAAAACGGATGTACTTGAGGTATATGCAAACATGAGACGCTTGTAGTGTTTGTATAGTAGTCTTTACCTCTGAAAGCATAGTTTATCATGCAGATCATCATATATTTATATCAATATATAGCTCACATTTATTTCCAATACATAAATCCTCACTTATTATCACATCTACACCAAGGAATTTGTTCCCTTTTTAAAGGGTTAGTCCACCATGAAATAAAGTTGTTTTTGTATAAAAGGATATGCATCATTCAACTTGTGAATTTGATACATTTCAACAAGTTTTCAAACACATACCTCTAACATAGCAAAATTAACATTTTAAAAGATCATAACTTTCTTATCATTTGAAGGATTTTTGTCAAACCTTCATTAGTGCTTCTTTCATATAATTCCCATAAATACTGCTTTTATTACAACCAACTTAATTGCAAGGTGGACTCTCCCTTTAAATGACAAGGGACATTTTATTTATCCAACAGCAGCCAGCCAGAGTTTCAGAGGAAGGCTCAAGTTCTAACATTTTCTCTGTTCATCCTGATATCTGTGTCATATCTTTACCATTATTCATTTGTTTGTGCAAGCATGCGAGTATCATTTCCAGTCCTTCCATCCTGTATGTAACAAGGTAATAATCACCCTACATGTGAAAAGAGAGTCTCCTTTAGCTTGCATGATCATAATTACTGGGGCAGTAAAATTGAGGTGAGTTTGCCCCAGCCCTTCATTTCATTTCATAATTTTTGATTTCTTATACTATAGCCCCAGTTATGGAAAGGCTAAGAGGGAGAGTTGCTAGGCTGCAATATGAGAAATAATTTTTTATTTTGGAATTACATTATTAATATCAATCACAGAGCCTCTTCACTCTTTTTGTGAAAGTATCCCTTCAAGAGGTGATGGTATTCACACCAATTTATCTCAAAATCGAGCTGCTCAAACAACTAATTTGAACAAGTTTCTTTTTAATATTCCACAAAATTTGCTTTAAGATGGTACAGAGTTGAAGACCTGGGCCCCATTGCATAACACTATAGTAACATTATCATCAATAGTAACTACCATAGTAACATTGCACAACAGCCAATCATATTCAAGGTTGTCATAGAAGTTGCCACTGACAGCAAAGTTACCATCAATGGTAAGTTTTATGCAAACAGCTAGGCCCTTATATATATTCACCTTATTCAATATTTTTTTAAATGCTAAATCAACACATGTGCCTATAGAAAAATAATCACATGTGAGGGACCTTTAAATGCTCTCCGAGTTGATGATTTCACATGAACTAGAAATAATGGCCTGCAGTAGAGCATAAGGGATGATCCTGTGCTGCCTAAATTGATTAAACTAAGCCCTTAAAAGCATGAATGATACTGAAGGACTCTACTATTTCTCTCTTTGTCTCTATATTTACCCTCACCTCTCTGCCCTTCTCTCTCTCTCTCTCTCTCTGTTTCCCTCTGTCTCTCTTTCTCATTCTCATCACTTTCTCTCTCTCTCTCTCTCTCTCTCTCTCTGTCCTCCCTCACTGTCTCTTTCTCTCTCCATCTGTTTCCCTTTCTTCTTTTCTCCCTCTTTATCCTTCTTTCTCCTTCTCTCTCCTCCTCTCTCTCTCTCCCTCTCTAATTCTCTCTTCCTTTCTCCATCTATCTCCTTCTTCCTCTCCATCTTAATCTCTCTCTCTCTCTCTCTCTCTCTCTCTCTCTCTCTCCCTCTTGGTCTCCCTCTCTCTATATATTTTTCTCATTCTCACTTTATATATTTCACCCTTCTCTCTCCCACCTTTCTCTTTCTCTCTCCCATATATCACTCTTCCTCTATCCCTATTATATTGCATGCTCTATGCATGGAATGTCTTCTAAAGATGGAACGTTTAATACCAAACTACGGTATACACTGTTATGATAGATTGAGCACTTACACCTCATTAATATGATGAGGTATCGTTCTTATTAGCTGGGAGACACAAAGTATCCAATTTCATGTAGGGAATCACAATAAAGATTAGAGAAGAAGACTTATATGAACAGAATGAGCAGACTTTATGGCATATGTGATGACTTATGATCTGTGCAGGTATACAGAGCGAGTCAGAAAAAATATTACACTTTTTAAATTAAGTATATTTTAAAGAAAATGTGGGATTTAGGGAGAATTTCTAGCATATATGGATAGAGTAAGTATTCCTTTGTCACTTTTTTTTTTAATTGATGTCGTTATGTTTGAGTGCCCAATAGCCATTGTTTGAAAAGGTGTCAAAACCCACTTTCGCCAAGCTTATTATGTAGTGGAATCCAAATCACGCAAGGCATTGTTAAAGTGGCGCAAAATGGGTTTTCACCCAGACCCATTATTTTGTTCCTATCCAATAAATTCATTAGTGATTCCCCACACATGTAGTATCACATAAGACAGGAAGAGTTGCTCTATCTGACACTGGTACATGAATTATGATTTATTTTTGTATTTCTAATATGAGCAGGTAAGAAATTGTAAAAAAAAAAAGTAACTCACCCTGTATACGGTTGAAATATTTTGACCATCTGCCACTTGTGAATTATTTTACCATCAATACAAGTCCCATAGAGGAGGATTTTGTATGGCACATATCTATATGCTACTGATGTACTAGAGCACATGTAATACACACATGATAACAATTATCATATCTTTATTGAAAAAAAAACATCACACTTACATCATATCTTGATGAATCATATCATTTGTGTTTGTGGAAGCAATGGTCTTCCTTCTTCTTTTGTTATATTTTACATCCGGTGATCTTTGTTGTCATGTTTGTTTACATCCTTGTCATAGGCATTTGTTTGTACAATCTATGTTTATATTATTATGTATTGCTGTATTATTTGTACACAGGGCCCCCAGTGAGAACAGTGCAAGCTCAATGATGGAGCTACCCTGTTTTAAAAAAAAGACAAACAAAATTCTTAAATATTCCCTAAACTAACATTTTAAGGTAAGGGATAGAACGTGCAAAGTCCTGCATGATCCTCTTTTTCTTTGCTTACTTTCTATAACAGATTGTTCACTCTCATCACCATCATCATCAACAACAACAACAACAACAACAACATCATCATCATCATCATCATCATCATCAACATCAACATCAACATCATCATCATCATCATCATCATCAACATCATCATCATCAACATCATCATCATCAACATCATCATCATCATCATCATCACCATCATCAACATCAGCATCATCATCATCATCATCAACATCATCATCATCAACATCATCAACATCATCATCATCATCATCATCATCAACATCAACATCATCATCATCATCATCATCAACATCATCATCATCATCATCATCATCATCATCATCATCATCAACATCATCATCATCATCATCATCACCATCATCAACATCAGCATCATCATCATCATCATCAACATCATCATCATCATCAACATCATCAACATCATCATCATCATCATCATCATCATCATCATCAACATCATCATCATCATCATCATCATCATCATCATCATCAACATCATCATCATCATCATCATCATCATCACCACCATAATACAACAGACAGTAACATGAAAATAAAGATGTTAAGACTAGATTTATCTCTATTGAGTGTACTTACGAAATGGCCTCTATCATGTCTAGCCCCATCTCTACACAGCAGTGACCATGGTCGGGGCGTGGGTCAGGCAAGCCGGACACGCAATAGTAGCAGTCCCCAAGGATCTTGATCCGCAAGCAGTGGTTGTCCTGCAAATTGGCAACAGGGATTCAAAATTCAAGTTCATTTTTTTCCACAAAAAGAACAAAATAATATACAAGTTTAGGTAGGTAAGAGCAAACAAAACATATCAAACACAACTTATTCATTAACACAAGTAAATAAATGTTTTTTGTCAAGGAGTCGAAGTAGAGGGTCAAGAAGAGCGATACAAACACACAAAGAGTAATATTTAACACTCACAGATAAGATGAAACTCCAGGTACTATTACATAACACAAAAATGAATGTTGCCTCTTGCGAGAGCAACATTCCAAATGAATTTGACATGTTATACTTAAATTATAATTTTCTCCAATGGGTCATACATTTCCCTCAGTCCTATTTATAAGCAATACGCTGAATTCTAATTGAGGCAGGACTATCAAAGCCTGGTACTGAGAGAGTTAACTCTCTCAGTCTCAAAGCCAATACACTGAATTCTAATTGAGGCAGGATTATCAAAGCCTGGTGCTGAGAGGGTTAACTCTCTCAGTCCCATAGCCAATACACTGTGTTGTAATTGACATGGGACTTTCAATACATGATACTGAGAGGTTTACTGGCACAGCTGTGAATGCGTACACACAAATACAAATCCATACCCACATGGTAACACACCATAAACCAAATCGAGTCAAACCCTATTCTTACTCTTTATTTTTCAGACAAAATGAGGAGAGAAACTGAGATATACTGTACAGATGGAGGGATGCAAATACAATTCAATTTCTTTAAGCAAAGCGGAAAACTTTTCTTTGGAGTTCATAATGGCAAAAAATAAATTGATAAGCTTATCAAGATGATGTTACTAGTCGCTTCTGACATGTCTATAATCTCTTCAAGTAGCATTATTATCCACAAAAGAAGAGGGTTATTAATTGAAGACAAAAAGTTGTATTGTGAAACCTACTTTTACGATCACCAGAGCAAAAAGACCACCAGAACATAAAGACCACCTGATTACAATGACTGCATTTGTTGTCTCCTGTGAGTGATCATTATAAAGAGATTTCACTGTATCTCTATAATCTTGCACTCCAGCGTTCAACTGCATTGAATTATCTTCCCCCAATGAGTACCTCTTTTCATGCAGGACAATTTTGTGTGACAGGCAGTTTCGCAATTCCAGAGGTTGAGGGCTCCTGTGATTACGTTGTCGTCGACGACGGCTGTTGATATTTGACTGTGACAAAACCTTGAGTGATTATGTTTCAGGCGCGGCAGGGGCTCCCGAGATCTCGGCCTGAATTTAATGCGCACATGGGAATCCATCGCTCTTACCCTGGGGTTAGTCACCCCTTACAAGAGGACAAAGCAAACAGAATGAAGCCCAATCTGGTAACATATAAGCCGAGCTGGCGCCACATGCTTCCTTATCCCCCCCCCCCCACCCATCTTCCTCCTTCACATCCAAAACTCCTTGAATGTGTCACAAAGTCAGCTCAAATTAGGCCGTGTTAAAATAACTCTTTAAGCCGATATTTTTGCGCACATTCTACCACGGAACGCAAGCATGCGTGGCAACCATATTTTGTGGGCTGCAAATAAATGCAATATTTTGCGGCAATATTATTGGCTGTTGTTAACTTCACGACCCTACAGTGATTCAAGAAATTCACAAAAATATAAAAACACTTGCAATTTTAGGAGCTAAAACAGTAGGCACATCTTATTACAATGCATGCATTATTTCCTTAAAGGTTGAATATGTCTCATTGGAAAGTTGGTAAGAAAAGCCACAAAAATTTTGTAGTTTTTTAGTTTTGATTTTATCAGAAAATGCTCACAAAATAGGAAATCTTTGTAGAATCTGCTCACATTTTCTTTTCAAACCCATTATCATAACAGATACTAATGATCATCTGGTATAAAAAATATATATGTTATTGTTAAAAACTTATATACTGGATTAACCCCGACCCCTTACCCTGTCCGCAAACCCACAAAAAAACACAATATCATGTTCAAGACATGCTTCCTGAGTGTGATCGAGGCCATTGCAGAGACAACCAACAAGATTGCCTTGTCACAATGCAATGGGGAGCTTCAACAGTGACTCTCAACTGAGAAGGCTTGAAGATTTCATCTCTCTGGGGTTTGTGGTGGACGAGCCTAGACCAGCAGCCAGGAGCGGAAGTCCTGCACATTACGTGAATCAAATGAGGAATGCTGGCTGCCATTTCTCTCCTCAGCGAAGTAAATCCCCTGTTTCATTTGGACTCATTATCATAAGGAGCAAACTTAAAACATGAATATACATATCACATCAATCCTATCACATACAAATACATCACAATAAATTTATTATAACAGTGCTCACCTCACATCGACAATCCCCCCCCCACCCCCCCCCCCCCCCCCATCTTTGGCTCCCTTGGCTCCCTTCCCGTAGCCATATTTCTGATAATTTTTGTTACTGTTATTCATCAATGTGATTATGTATTTTGTGTATAATTGGTTAATAATTGATTCATAATTTGTATTAAAATTCATTTTTGGTTCAGAGGGTTCCGGCTGACAAGCTCTGCTTTTTTAGACTCCTCCACAGACTCAGCATTATCGTTATCATTATCACTACTATTTCTGTACCATTTCATGTATTTATTTGATGTATGTTAATCAAGTTCTGTTAATATCATTGTATTTAAAATTGTCTTTAAAAAGACTATTCAATTTGAAACTATTCACTGCAATTTGCATGTAATTGCACCTTTCTATAAAAACCAGAGGTCTATGCTTTCCTTTGGGATAAGTCTTCACACATGTCTAAAAAGACTTCTGAGGTTGAATCCATTCCCAGCAATCTGCACATAATTGCAACTTTGTGGTTATTTTTGACATGTTTGACTAAATATACATGAACAGTCAAACCTGTCTTTACAGATACTACTGAACTCCATTTCATTCACAGCAGTTTGCACATAAGTGCACCTGTCTATTAAGACAACCTTACAGAGGCATTTGTTTAAATGTATGTGTCACATTTCATTGTTTATGTTTAAAACTTTGTATGTAGGTTTAGTATTCTTGATACTGATATCATGCTACAATTTTGGTTGATACCTATACATGTAAGAGTATTTAATCGATTAATCAATATGTCTTTCTTAATCTTCTTGTATTTGCATTATCACTGCAATAGCAGTGAATTTTAAGTTTTGGATAATTCTTTATTTCTTCCTCTGGCAGTTGATAAGTAATACAGGACATGGCTGCTGTTGTTATGGAAGTTACTATAGAGGCCAGAGTATTGCATCGTGATTCAATTTAACTCTTTATGTGCCATGGGTTAATTATCTGCATTCATGATAAACACAAATCCTATGAAATAGCAGCTTGTCTGCTAGATAGTTGGAGATTTATAATAAACTCTGCAAACTATGGAACAGAATGCTGCATGGCAAGCATAGTATCAAATTAGGTGTTTACTCGGAAAACAGCAAAACATTTTCCGCCTCTGAATGAGGACACGTCAAATATGAACTTCGCATAAAAGTCTTCTTGCAGGGTCTGCAGATAAACTGAAAAAAAAAAATGTTTTATAGGTCAGTCATGACAAGAGGTTTAAAGTTTCAAATTTTAAAGTGGTGAAAGTCACGGAGCATCCGAAGGGCAGGTCAAGTATATATTACACAATCTGAAGACATTCATTTCCAGTAGTCTGACTTTACCCATTTAATTCTAGACAAAATGAAGCTGTATGGGATTTCTAACTGTGTATTGCTAGTGAATAAATTCACATGTTTATCTATGAAGAATTAATAGACAATGAAAGCCCTTTCCTTATCTTATGTCGACCAACAATTCCATTACCGTGAAAACCTAAATTTATTAAAGGGATAGTTCTCCCTGAAGATAAGTTGGTTTCAATAAAATAAAAGTAGAACATACTTCTAACGATGTATCAAATGCACAAAAACCTTTACAATATGGGAGAGCACCTCACACGTGACGTCACAAAATCAAAACTTTAAAAGATCCTAACTTTCTTATCCTATGACGGATTTTCATCAAAACCTTCACTAATATGTTTCTTCAATGCGTCTCTTTAAGCAAAATTTAGATGTCTGCCTGTAAAGCCAAGGCTATGCAACAAAGTCATGAGCTGCACCTGTAACGGGATCATGCTATTAAATATTTAGGCTGTGCCATTCTCTTGAAATATTAATCCCCGCCCATGACATTTCTGAGATCTAATGGCGAGACTGTGTGACACACATACTGAAACAGAAGCTCACTTCCAAGACAAAATTTGAAGAGGGAAAATGTGTTTTCCCAGAAAAATGCTCAAAAATGACATTTTCACATGAGAAGCTTTATTATCTGATGAATATCTATGACCAACAAGACACAAGCTTTAGGTGACATTGGCGAGGTGGTAACATTTCCATGCTGTTATGAAGGACATGATACATTCACCTTTAGGCAATAATGTACAGACGCTTCAAATCTAAAATGAACAGCATGATACGTTCACCTTGAAGCAATAAATATCAAATCTGAAATGGAAGATATGATAGATTCACCTTAGATTAATACATACAGACTAATCAAGTCCAACATTCTACCTCAAGCAAAAAATATTGATGATTCAAGTCCAAAATGAAAGATATGATACATTCACTTTTGAGCAATGCATAGATGCAATTCAATTCCAAAATGAAAGATACGAGTGGTTCACCTTTGAAGCAATATTGACGAATCAAATCCAGAATCAGAGATGCACCTTTCAGCAATATATACAGATGCATCAAATCCAATATGAATAATGATATGATATATTCACCTTTAAGCAATATATATAGAAGAATCAGATCCAAAATAAAAGATACATTCACATCGAAGTAATAAATACAGATGATTCAAATCCAAAGTGAAAGCTGATACATTCACCTGCAAGCATTATACAGATGTCTCAAATCAAAGATGAAAAATCTGATACATATAACCTTGGGCAATAAATACAGATGATCAAAATCTTTATTTTCAGGCAGGAAAACAAGAGATATAATCAGAAAAATATACATAATTCACAAAATATGCCTTAAAATGGATTTTCAAGCTTATCACGTAGGTGTCACTTACAGTCATAACAAGATCATAACTGTATCTTTTACAGATATTCTGGATAGTTGTAAAGAACATCATTAAAATATTTGAACTTGAAAAAAATAAGTGCATCAATATTTCATGAGAATTACTAAAGCTTTGAAGTACTGTTAGTGAGAATTGCCATCAATGAAAGTGATCTCTTCTAAAGCGAAAATCCTCTGATGTAAGAACAAAATCCATCATTCCAAAGAATGGTCTCCATTTCCAAGTAGAACCAATCGCTAACTCTAAACATGGCCCTCATCAACAGGAAAAACACTTTATTTTGATTAAGAGAGCAAACCCACTGTTCTACGGAATGGTCTACAATGTACATGTCCATGCAGCAGGAAAGGGCATGAGATTCAGTGCATGTTTGAAATCGATACTCCCACCATCATCTCCAGCTACTGCGTCGACTGACCACAGAGTCATTGCCACTAAGATGTTGACATCTTTCTTCACTGACCACATTCACAAAACACTCCAATTCTTCTTAACTATTTGAGTGTCAGACAAATCCCGCCTCTATGTGATTTCTGTGAATTAAAGGGTACCACCAGGCAGAAATTCAGCTCTCTTATATGAAAGATATATCTGAAATGAACATACAAAACAAATTTGAGATCCTGAATTTATTTCTGCATTGCTAAAGAATCATTTTATTATCACATTTCCATAGTTCTGTCCAATAACGATACCACCTCTAATCTTCAGGCCATTTCTTCAGGGCGGGGAGAGCATGAAAATTTTGATACTATCGCGATAAATCTCTATGACATACGTGTATTAATCTAGTGGATGTGCAAAACAAATGGACGCGCGGAACAATGAGATATCTCATGTTCCGGAGGTCCTTTATAAGGGCTTTCATGGTATGTCAAGATTTAAATGCTCTTGTTCCATGTATCTTGAGACTTCTTGGATACTTCTACATGACTTCAGCAGATCAACCTAATTCTTCTTTCTTTTTAAACTGGAAACTCACAACTAATATTTCACTCTGCAACCTTGTTCTACAATACATGAACATAGATCTTCCTTGTGAAAGTCTTGACAGATTATGCAACATTCTCACCAGATGTTCAATATCAATCTTATAAATGTACACAGGCCTTGTGGTCAAGCACAGAACTTGATCATCACAAGGGCTGTCAATCAAACTCCATCACCAACTCAATACTAAATGCCTTTTCACCTGAGCATGGCCATTTCAGCTGCCTTGGATGGGATTGTCCCATGTACTCATTATGATGTGTGCTGTGGTATCAAGTTTTTATTCTTACACAGATTTACAGTGTTTTGCTTCAAATATGAACCTGAATGGTACTTAAAATACTGAATTACTAATTGCAAACATTGACACCATGCAAATATTGTGAAAAAACACTTAAAATAGAGTTTAAACAAGCTTAAGGTTGGTAAGTTTCTGGGGACCATATATACTCCTACAATGGTTTGATTCAAACATAAAGCTGAACTACGGTTTAACTTTTGAAATGCAGATTGCAAACATTGACACAATGCAAAAGTTATGAAAAAGCATGTAAAATAGAGTTGAAACAAGCTTAAATTTGGTAGGTTTCTGGGGACAGTGCACACTCGGTTCCTGTATCTGAGCAGGAAGCATAAAAATCGGGTAAACCGGGTACCAAAGTAAACAGGTTAATCAAATTACAATGATTGAAAAGCACCATTCTCAAAGAAATACAAGGCCGAACCAGTTTTCCAAACTTGTTGCTTGTACTGAGGCATTACTTCCACTTGCAATTTATTGCGAGTACCGAAAGAGTAACCATATATATCTATCTTCCTATAAAGCAAAATACCCTTTAGGATGTTTTTCCTTTAAGGTGTTATTTTTCATAGAAGCATTTATATTTTATCATGCTTTCCAGACCCTGTATATAGTTACTGTCTCCAGACCGGAACAGGCATAGGAAACACTGCGGGTTAATTGTACTGTTTGACATTTCACTCTCGGAAAACAACAATATCATTTCACGCCATGCCCTAGTAACATCAACTAATTGATTTCCCTTTGCCAAAACAAGAGCATTCGGCGGACCCTAAATAGAATCAGGCCAACATATTTTGACTCTCTTGGCAGAGAGCATTCATTTACATCGGAGGGGGTGATTGATGATATGTATGAATTCCATAATTTCATAAAGTTATGTGCATTGAGAGATGAAATCTAATGCCAAGTACAATCCTGGTCTGCGTTTTGTCGGTGAGCATTTGAATAGCGTGGAAGACAATGTGACACTGAAATGAAAATCATGACAATTTGAGAGCATATGATCAAATTAGGACACATGATACAATTTGAAATCAATGTATAATACTTGGTATATACATATATATGAAGGGTGGAAAAGGAGATATTGGCTATCAATAAAAGAGGGAGAGAGAGAAAGAGAGAGGGAGAGGGTGGGATAGAGGGTATGATAGAGAGTGAGAAATAGGATGAGAGAGGGAGATAGATAGGTAGAGAAGGGAAAGGAGACAAAGTGAGAGAAAGGGGAAGAGGAGGAGGTCGGTGTGAGAGAGAGAGAGAGAGAGAGAGAGAGAGAGAGAGAGAGAGAGAGAGAGAAAGAAGGAGAGAGAGGGAGGGGAAAGATGAGAAAAATGAATTAGAAAAAGGTAAGAGAAGAAAAGGCAGGAAAAGAACAAGAGGGTAGATAAGGGCAAGGAGAAGTCACAGAGAGAAAGAGAAAGACATTTTGAAGAGAAGGGGAGAGAGATAGAGGAGAGAAATAATCAACAAAGACGTGGCCATGTTCAGTGTCTGAAAGGGATTTTCCCATCTCTCTCATCTCCAATTAGCCACAATACTATTGATATCTCTTGCAGTCCCTAGTGAGACACTAACAATGTTATAGACACCAGTTTTAACATCACTTTAAGCAAGGCAGAGGCGTAATAAAGACATTAAGAAGAACTAGAAAAACGGAATCCTGTCTTGAGTTGCTCATTTCACTTTTTAAATCGGGACATACAGGCCAATGTCTTGCATCAATGGCCAACGAGAAGTTTGCAGAATATGTTACACCGCAGGTGGTTCAAAGATCTGCAGGTGTGTAGCTCAATCATAAAACTTTAGGAGCTTTACTGCAACTATATTCACAGCAATACAGGTGAATATCAGCTCCATGTTTAATAGTAATGCAAAACATTTGTATTGACCATTGCTTGAGGTATGCCTTGCATATCACCGTCTTGTGTACTATCTTCTGTTTTTGACTTCCTTTTCTTTTTCTCTTTCTTCCCCTTTGTCATCCTCACTCTTTTTCCTCTCCATTCTCCTTGCTTCTGTCCTTCTCCTCTTCATTCTTTTGGTCTCTTCCTCTTCTTCCTCCTCCTCCCCCTCCCCCTCCTCCTCCTCCTCCTCTTCCTCTTCCTCCTCCTCCTCCTCCTCCTCCTCCTCCCCCCCTCCTCCTCCTCCTCCTCCTCCTCTTCCTCCTCCTCCTTCCCCTCCCCCTCCTCCTTCCCCTCCCCCTCCTCCTCCTCCTCCTCCTCCCCCCCTCCACCTCCTCCTCCTCCTCCTCCTCCTCCTCTTTACTTACACATTCTGTGTGTGCCCCTGTTTAAGAGCATGGATGTCTCACGATAACAAGCGCTGTAAACAACTCCATTCTCCTACCACTTGTGCAGGTGCAGAAATAGCACCAGTCCCTGACCTGAATATATTAACTTGAAAATGTCAGAGCCCTTCCATTTCCACTTAAAAATACAATAAAGAAATTCCTTTTCCGGGAGTGAGTTTTGTGCATGTGCCCGACATTATACCGGTATATGGAAACATCAATTTTGGTAAATGATAGCCTCCAGCTATGCGTGCGGTTGCAACGCTACGAATGGTAAGATGTAATGCAGAAATTATGGGTCTTCCTTACTAATCAATGCTTCTATGCAACTGGCAAGAACAAAACTATGATAATGTAGCAACATATTAATTATGTATCTAATGCATTTCATATTTCTCCCAATTCTAGGGTACTATATTCAGCACCTCTTATTCTTAAAGAAAAATGTGATCAATGTCTTTTTTAAAGGAGGATCTGAATTTGATAAACAAGTGAATGATTTTCACATCATATTGGTATCATATTGTACAGTTATTATTTTATGTCCAATAAAGTACATAAATAGGAATCACCAGGAGTGGACTAAACCCCTTTTGGAATGAAACTAATGGCTGTAAACTAATTAAACAGGGCTCTTTCAGCTTTCTGTTGGTGGGTATTTAAACCAACAAATATGTGATCAAATGGAGCTAGAAAGATAAGAGAGGTGAGAGTAATAAACTAAAACTCGCACTCCCAAGACTCTTCCCAGGCTATCCCCTACTCTAGCCTTATCCCACCTCAAACAAACCTAAATAAACCTTCATCTAATCTCCATACTGGATGCACATGTATTAAACTAACCCTCGCACCCCGCAAGCCTTCCCCCTCTCTACCCCCTACTCTAGCCTTATCCCACCCTAAACAACCCCAAATAACCCTCCATCTAATCTCCATACTGGATGCTCATGTATTAAACTAACCCTCGCACCCCCAAGCCTTCCCCCTCTCTACCCCCTACTCTAGCCTTATCCCACCCTACACAACCCCAAATAACCCTCCATCTAATCTCCATACTGGATGCTCATGTATTAAACTAACCCTCGCACCCCCAAGCCTTCCCCCTCTCTACCCCCTACTCTAGCCTTATCCCACCCTACACAACCCCAAATAACCCTCCATCTAATCTCCATATCCCACGCTGATGTAATAACCCAAACCTCACAGTCCCTGCCTGCCCCCTATCTAGCCCTCTCTTCATGAAGTCACACAGAATTCAAAAGTCACCAATCAATCAGAAGTCTGCCAACAAATCAATTTTTGGGGAAAAGAAGGAAAAATCAATTGTGAAATATTCCATGCTCTCAACTCAGGTTTACTCTTGGTCTGAAGGATGCCATTTAAAAAAGAAAAAACAAGTAGGCATCAAAACCTTTCAAAAACACTCTTTCTCCCTCCACAAGGGAATGCTGCTTTAAATAAAGGACAATGCTAAGCTCAATAATAAATTTACTTCATTGACAGATTTGTCATAGTTTTGGAAAAACATATTACACAGCATTTATATGTGCTTTTAAACCAAAAATACTTCACCAACAACTCTCCTGTATACCCCACTCAATGTTCATGTTGCTCTACCTTCAACCCAGTCTTAAAATGAGCATGCATATTTGCAGGCTGGCATTTCTCCACTCATATCTTGAGCAGCGCACGGTCCGCATAATCTGCTGTACAGACAATTAAGACCACACACTATGAATGAACTTCAAATTCCTGATAGGAATTGATTCACACCCCTTTGTATAATCCCTTTCATGGCAAATTTTGACATCGTAACTGGACCGGAAGTCATGAAGCCCTACAGTCTAACCATCAGAAATAGGTTAACCTTTGTAGGCAAGTCCACTGGCCAGCAATGATGTGCTGTACACTGCGGTTTACTGCTCATGTGCAGGTATTGCTCTACCTTTAAATGAACCTTGAAGTGATGTGAAGAGTGACAGGAGGGCAAACCCCCTATACAACCCCCTTTTCCCTATCTTCTTCATCCTGTAAGTCAACTGATAAACCACAGACTTACTGCAATCAAGACCTTAACACCAGGCTATGTGAGTCTTTGGAAATAAATCCCCACAAAGCTGGCTACATATGTGTATATTAAGGGGCATATACTGTACTGGGAAGGCAAAAACGCCTTCAAAAGGTAATTTTTAACAATCTTCTTGCCAATGGTCTTAAATTCATGTATTGTCCATTTAAGAAGCTTGCTGAAAGTTATTTTCCCTCAAATGATCTACATTTGGATTAATGAGTGATTAAATCACAAATCCTCAAAATATTCGGCCCAAACATTTTGAGGATTTAATCATTAATCATTAATTACTCCAAATGTGGATCATTTGAGGGCAAAATACTTTCAGCAAGCTTCTAAAATAGACAATACATGAATTTAAGACCATTGGCAAGAAGATTGCTAACAATTACCTTTTGAAGGCTTTTTTGCCTTCCCAAGTACAGTATATGCCCTTTAAATGTGAACTTTACTTGCCCACACCATAACCAAGGTTATGTTCACATCTAACTGAGATAGCTTTCTCTGTTCGATCTCTCAGACATGGGACTGACCACAGAGCTATTTTGAGAGAAATGTTTTGCACTTCTTAGATGCAAAAATACAAAGCTAATTGACTGCTAGAGTGACAATTTGAACAACTTGCCAACAGCACATTCAACAACACAACTCAATAAATCTAAACAGTTTATGATAACTTTTTTAACTCTTTGTGTGCCACATTTTCTCACAGGTAATACACACAAATCCAATAGAGCAGTTTACCTGGCACACAAACAGTCAAAGACCACCCGTCTACCACACTGTACATTTCCCTTGAGCAATATTTATTATTGAAACCAGTATTAAGGTACACAGTACATAAAGACCGCAAGCTTGTAACGTTCATGTTTCTTGCCTCATTTGTATCTACAATACATGTATCTCAGGTATAATAGCTGGTTCTACATGAATTACCTGAAGGAGGAATAAAAGAGAGTATTGTAATATCCTTCAGTGTTCAGATAATGTCAGACATATGGGCTAAAGGAGTGATAAATGAGTGATTCAAGCAATTGATTAATTATTCAAGGTTTAATAATTGATATCTACTCAAAGATAAATAAACTTAATGGTTTATCTGAAGTGAGAAGGACCAATATATTTCCACAGAGAACTGGTTAGAGCTCCAGGGCTAAGACAATGATATGCTTGATAGCTTTTACTAAACAAGTTCAATGCTAGTTCAAATTTACATGGTGGCATCTAAACCTGAAATACTTATATCTGTATGCTTGTGAGCAGGCTCATGTATATTAAGAGAGAACACTTCAATTCATATTTGATAGCTTATCCCTCATTCAAAGGTCACAAATTGATATCTATCCCTGCATGATTTGTCAGAAGTGAGAATAATCCATGTATATTTAAAGAAATACACCTTGGCAAAGACAATGTGAAGACTAAAGGATACGTGATGATGTTTGGATAGGCTATCAACTTAACAAGTTCAATGCAGATTCAAGGTTACATATTGATATCTAAACCTGACAAATATCTCTGTATGATTTAGATGAAGTGAGAAAACCCATGAATATTGATAGAGACCTCTATTTAATGCTCCTTGGGTAAGACAATGTAAGGCCCATAGGGTATTGGGTGATATATTTGACAGTTCATGATCTATGCAAGTCCACTAATAAATCACTGTTCAATAAACTTTGGAATGACCACATGCTTGTTTTCTTTCTGTATATTTTACAAACCTGCTTGTGAAAGAAGGAAAGGAAAGAGTGAGAAAACGAGAAATGAATTTCACTTTCATTTCATTATACCTGCACAAGACTCTGTATCACAAATTTGAGGATCATTTACAGCTAAGTTCACATCTACTCAGCTATAAATGATTCTTCAATTTGAGAAACAGAATCTTGTGACGTATAACAAAATGAAATTGATATATCAATACTGTTTAATTTTTCACTTCAGGTACGTAGAACAATACATTTAAAGTTCACATCTACTCTAGATTTATTGTTCTACCATATTCATCTGAAGTGAAAAGCTAGCAGTATCACGATATACTTTCAGGATGTGCCATACCTTTCCATTACAGAAGTTTTATCAGACACAAACAAAAAAGTGAGAGTTAAACATGGTTTGTCAGAGAGTGATGCCAAAAGTCAGCAATTAGTCAGATTTTGTGTGAATAGCTGTAATCTTTCAGCCAAGGCATGTCCAATGCATGCATACAATCGCCACGCTTGCTGGCAAGTGAGATTTTTCCAACTCGTGTGTGAATGTGTGCATGAATTGGGAAGATTTTGATGCAGCCAGAATCTCATTAATACGTGTGTGTGACTGCCCTTAGTATATCAACTACGCAATCCAATGTTCACCCAAGATGACATATATTGCTATCTATCAGAGATAACTATGTCTGTATGATTCATGTGAAGATGAAACTGATCCATGTACTGTATCTCCAGATGGTATTATATGCTCCTTAGCTGAGACAATGTGAGGCATGTAAGGGTTTGAAGAGACGCCTCGCCATCTTATCAATACCATATCGATGCAGACTTGCAGTTATATTCATATCAAACTTAAAGGGGTAGTCCACTCTGAATGTTTTTAATAAAAGCAGAAATAAGAAAGATACATATTATTGAAGGTTTGACGTAACTCTGTAAAAGGATAAGAAAGTTATGATATCTTGAAATCTCAATTTTGTGTGTTGTACGATCCATAAATTGCTCTATTTCTGTTTTTGATGAGGGAATACTTTTTTCATAGAGGTTTTTGTGAAAAAAAATGTGTTTCTAATGATGTATCAAATGCACAGGTCAAATGATGTATCCTTTTGAGAAAATCAACATTTAAAAAATAAAGTATTCCCAACATATGTGGGAACACCTCGAAAATGATGTCACAAAATCAAAACTTTAAAAGATCATAACCTTCTTATCCTTTGACGGATTTTTATCAAACCTTCAGTACAATTTGTCTTTCATCTTTCTGCTTTTATTTCAACCAACTTAATTTCAGGGTCGACAATCCATTTAAGACAGCTCTCTCTCTCTCTCTCTCTCTCTCACTTTATGTGTGATTCAGAAGAAGATGAAAGGCTCATATGTACAATAAGTCTCATGAGAGATACTGTATGTTAACTACTTTCTGGCTTAGACAATGTGAGGTCATTTACTCAAAGAAGTCAATGTTCTGTGGAGAGACAATAAGACAATAAAATGTTTGACTCTTTGCAGAAATGAAATATTCTGAGGGAGGTAGCCTAGTGGATAGTGTCACAGCGCAGCAGCCAGTATATTTAGGTTCAAGTCTTTACATGGTCTTTTTTTTCTAAGCAAATTTTTTCCGACAGATTGATAAATCAATCTTCTTTCTACAAAGAATAAAAGCAAAACAAAGATTTAATCCATCCACAATCAATGTTGAGGTAGGTAAAAACATCGCCGTGAGTGATTGGTGGTCCTTCATCCATGTAACAACCCTTCCATTTAGGTATTCAGGTATTAATATTACGAGGTTTATGAGGGTCGACATTACAGATTCTGTACGTTATTGCATAAATTGAATATGTACCAAACTCTTACCGGAAGTATACATCCCAAGAGCAATCAATCAGATATCGGTATCGCGAGGTGGTATCGCTTGATATCACCTCACGATACTGATATATGCAATAGGGAGAATTGAACAGACAGAATACTTACTGGTGTGTTTTTAACATCTTCCCAAGGTAGTCTTTTGTCTATAATCCTGCGGTTACTCCATATCTACCAAAGATAGCTTTCTCTAAGCAATTAACTCTTTGTGTACCTGATACACTGCTGCTCTATGGGATGCTCTATGTGTGCAATTACTAGTGATAGAAATACACATGCAGCAAACACAAGAGTTCAAAGTGTAAATGCAAGGATACGTTTCCATCCATGGCACACTCCTTTTCTTCTTCTCCGGCTCAAAGGAGAATAGTTGCTACATGTATACACAATACCTCTCATGAGACTGTGATTGGAGCAATGTGAGTTCTCTTGGGGAATGCAGTGGCATTTTTTCAGTTTTACTACACGGTCTAAGTTAAACCACCCTTGAAAATATTGGCAATTGACTGACACTCATACTGTGTCTTCTACACATGCAACATATCTATGCATTCTTTCGAGAGAGTGATTTGAGTTTATACAAATAAAATTGTACTTTCGGAGGATGTTGGATGTGAGTTGAGAGGTGCATTTGAAGAACTCGATACAAAGTGATCCCAAATGAATTTTCTGGGCCAAAAATTGCCTAGCACGTATCTTAGAATTGGTGTCATGGCAATGGGTCCCACATAATTCCTGTAGAAAACAAGTCATTTATCATGGGTGATCTTAGTTTATAGAAATTGTGTAAGTATAGGTTAAATTGCTGTCTTTAACAAAACATTCTGTAGTCACACACAGCTGTGCTTATGTGCCAATGCACTGTCATTTTTTGCACCTGTTGCCATGGTAGTTTCCATTGATGGTAAGTTGCAATAATTGAAAACCTATACGCACACGGCCCTTCTCATTAACAATCTCTTGAGTGGTGTCTCTCAACACAGGTGTCCCAAAGGTGTCACTGTACAGCCCAATGTGAATTTTAACTTCAATGCTGTCATTTTCCCACTAAGAGTCGTCTTCTTTTGCTGGAAGGACGGGCTAGTAGAGAGAAGAGGCTTGCTCCTTACATGCAAGGAGCAATCTGATCAAGACATTCTGGTCTGATAAAATCAATGGGCCCGTCTGGGGACGGAGCCGGCCATGCATATCACAAAAACAAGTTGTTGTCCCGACTTTCCCCGGTACCACATTTCACGAAAGCAAACAGGCACCAATTCTAGCGCTATAATAAAGCCTAGGTTCCACTTCTGTTCCCCATGCATGCTACAAAACAGACTAGCCTTCAAACTGTATCCACCTCACATTGTGTGGAAAGTGATGTCTAAGCAATATCTTATCCAGACCAAAGTTAAAACTCTCCATATTGCATAAAGGGGAAAGCCATCCTGTCATGTACTGTACAACAACATCCACCTTTTTTCCCAGTCATGCCCACTTCTAGCCTCGTACACATGTACACTGGACATGAAGTAGTGCATCATGGGACCATACTTAACTTGCACTGCGTTCGTAGGACTGTACATAGCTTGTCACAAGGTTACATTTCTATAAATAATGATAACTTATTACAGCATTACAGTGATCACTCCCTTCCCTCATATACCCATATATACAATGTGTGCACCATCTCCACTTGTATTTACAACCATTAGGCTACACTACAGCTCAAAGGAATTGGCGTAGGGAAAGGGAAAGGGAAAGGGAAAGGGAAGGAGTCACAGTTTTAAACTCTGATATATTTTCTCCAGTTCAGTATGAAACACGATGCCTTTTAGGCTAAAGCATCGTGTTGCATGCTGAACTGGACAAAATGTGCCACAGTTTAAAACTGTGACTCCTTCCCTTTCTTCCCTTTACCTGTGCTAATTCCTTTGAGCTGTAGTGTAGTAACGGTGCTCCAAAGAAAATCTTTCCCAATCATTCAAATGGTTTTTACAACACAACCACTGACAGAAGAATGTAATAAAATTACATAGAATGGGGGTGGGGTGGGATTGCCTTGTATCACAGTATACAGTGGTGAAGAGAGGAGGAGGGGGGGCGGGGTTATCTTGAAAAATGGTGCACAGTGTCGTCATGACTGCAAGGCCTGACACCTTTACCCGTATCACCTCCACATTACTCCAGATGAGTCGACTCATAACCTCATGAGAACAAAGATCGATCACACGACTACAATGATCAGCATCTGAAAACTCCGCTAGGCAGCAATACGTTATTCTCCTAGCCTTCAGCGATTGATAGCATTCTTGGAAAGCAAGAGTTGAAGATAGAACACCATTTTTTAAATTGTGTTTTTGAAAATTGAGAAGTAAGCAAAGCAAAACAAAAGGTGTTTCTATGGAAAAAACGAGCTAATTGATGGTAATTTATTTCTGCTTCCTTTCAAATATCAGATGGCAACCTTCGCTGACTTTACCTACAATATCTCTATGAATCTTGAAATTATCTGCATTCAATTATATATATCCAGATCAAAAGGCCACTAATTGTAACAATATATTTCGTAAAATCTTTCATGCTGATACACATTAAATATGAATAGTCTCAGCTCTAGTACTGTCACTGGTTTTGATATTGCTTCAGCTTTGAGAAACCCACACCTAGAAGTATCAACAAAATCTACCACCACTCAGCCGCATTTTGTTTTGGCTGAAGTACAAAAAGCATATCCAATTTTCTGTGTTTCCTTTCTCAAGATGTTTTGTGAAGTGGTCCATGCTAGATGTGGAGTAAGAAAAATAGAAATAGGATCCTCCAGTCTCGCATCTGACTTGATCTCATCTTTCTTTCTCTCCATTGCGACATGACAACGCGGAATCCATCGATAGTAGTTTCACAGAAAATGTAGTAAGAGTAACACGCTAGCTTCCACTGATTTACATTATCTTTTTTTAAATTGAACCTTTTCTAGCCAGTATATGGCACAAAACGTGTTATATACAAACTTAGCATTAGGCGATATAAACTGAAATGTCATTGCTTGGAAACTTCATCCCTCTTTCATATTGAGCAGAAAGTTTCTTCTTATTTAGTAATAATTAAAATATCAAACATCTTCCTCCTGTGCCTATCATTTCTCCTTCCGTTCCTCCTCAATTCCTTCTTTCCTTCTATGTCATCTTCCATTCTTCTACATTCTCATTCACCATCCTCTTCTTCTTTTGCCCTTCTCTCTTTTCCCCTATTCCTTCCAATAGTATCTTCAATCTTCTTTATCAGCATCTCCTTTCTATGCCCGTTTATTCCCCTCTTCCCGTTTCTCCTCAACCACACCCTCCCCAATCTCTTCCTTTTCACCCTCTTTCACTACTCGTTTCTTCCCTCCTTTCTCTTTTCAAACCATATGTCTCATCATTTTTATCAGCATCTTCTTTCTTTGCTTCAGGCTTCTTCTCCACCTATTTCTTCTGAGCTCCCCCTTCTCTTCCATGCAATCTTCTCCTTCTCTCCTTTCTCTCAATCCTCCCAGATCCCTTCCTCTTCCTTTACCATTTTCTCCCATCAGGTAGCATCTCCCTCTTCTATTCCTCTACCTTCTCCTTCACCATTCTCTCCTTCCCTCTTCCCTCCCTCTTCTCTTCCTCTACCTCTTCCTTGAGCCAGTCCTACTCTTTTCCTCTCCCTCCTCCCTCCTTCCACCTGTCTCTCTCTCTCTCTCTCTCTCTCTCTTCTCTTCCTTCATCTCTTTCTTCACCATTCTGTCCTTCAGTCAGTCATTCCCTCTCCTCTTCCTCCACCTCCTCCTCCACCATTCTCATCTTCAGCCAGTCCCTTTCTCTCTTCTTTCTCTTCGTCCTCCTTCATCATCCTCTCCTTCTGCTAGTGCCTCCCTCTTCTCTTCCTCTCCCTCCTTCTTCACCATTCTCTCATTCATTCATTCTCTCCCTTGGCCTGTCCCTACCTCTCCTCCTCCTCCTCCTTCACCATTCTCTCCTTTCGCTGGTCCCTTTTTCTCTTCCTTCTCCTTCATCCATCCTCTCCTTCCATCCTCCCTCCCTCTTTAGAACTCTGCCTCCTCCTTCCTCATTCTCTCATTCCACCTGTCTCTCCCTCTTCTCCTCCTTCACCTCTTCCTTCACCACTCTCTCCTTCAGACATTCCCTCCTTCCTTCCTGACTGATGCCCTTGAGCCCTTGAGCCATGAGAGTTCTTCACCATGTTTTGCTCTGCCCCAGCAAGCAGGAGAGGGCCACATCCAGCGGCATTTTATTAATATCGGCTTTTGTTGACAGAGAGGCGTTCCATTACCACTTGCGAACTTGGGTGGCGCAGACAGAAAGAGAGCTTTGCGAAGAGCGTATGAAGTGGCCAGGGTTACCAAAACATGATTTCATATTAGCAGGAGACATTCAATCGGAAAGAAAAACTTTAATCAAATATAACATGCATTCTTTACGTCTTGTTGTTTTGATGATGATCAATGTCAAGTTACAGTACGTTGGATGTACTGTGGTTTTGAAATCATATTGTATCATAATAGTGATAAATACTTTTATCAATTTCAGGTTAACTTATTCAAAACAACATATTCATATATCAAAAGACATATCACATAGCAGCCATGAGCCTTGAATGTATCAGAGTAACTGTTTTTACTTAGAAAACTGATATAAACACAACAAAAAAGTAAGCCCCCCCCCCCCCTCAGCAAAATAGCATAACTTTTCACCAAAGAAGTTTTGAGCAACATAACTTGGCAGGATTGTACCTTTACTTATCGGCTAATACACTCAGTAATGCATGAGTGAGCACACATTAAAGGCAAAATTGTCACTTTTCAAAAGTCACAAGGGTAATTTTGGGATTCTGTCACATGAATTTTCAATGAATTCCATTTCGTGTGCATAATCTATGTCTTTTCATTGTTTATCATCCATCTCTCGACACACTTACACCTATCCCGACACTTAACCCATTGTTCTGGTTGAGTGAGCACAGTTTAAAAAATATTCACCCCACTTGAGTTTGAAACTTTTAAAAACCCTTTATTTTTGTGAAAAATAAAACTCTGGATATCTTTATGTAGGAGAGTGAATTTTGAGAATTCTCCCTTTTAAGTCTGTGGAATGCAGGTCAGGGAGTCAGGTCGGTACATGGAATGTTTATGGAAAGTGAACCTCATCACGTAGCATTGATGCTAGGAAAAATATAGTTCCTGGTTAAATGTTTCATTGTTGTGAACATGATGATAAGTATTATTGTGGTGATAGTACTTAAGATGTTGTCATAAGTGTGTCTCTAAATATCAAACAAAACAAAAACAAAACAAAACAAAATAAAACAAAACAAAACAAAACAAAAAAGGAGGATGAATATTTGCACTCAGAGTGGGTGATTGGCTCATCCTCTGGGACAAGAATCTTGAAGGGAGTACGAGTGCACGCAAGATACGCAATTTGGCATTGCTGGGTGAAAGACACTGAGAGTGTAGTACAAGCAATCGTTCGAGGAGCTGGAAGAGTTAACAAGAGCTTGGTTGGGCAGGCTTAGGAGGTACGTTTTACCACTCTATGTATTGCACAGTTAAAACATTACATTGTACTAATTTAGTGTTGAAGATGAGGGTAGATATATGGAGAGAAATGAGCTTTGCAAGTTAAAGCTTTGCAAGTGCGTACACGTGCAGCTTCATGCATGCCTTGTATACACAGTCATAGCACTATTGTTTTAGGCAGGATCGCATCGTGTATGCGTATCGTGTGTACAGAATTGCGTGTAGAATACACAGAGCATGGAGGTACAGGCTGTGGTGGGTGTGCATTTTATACTATGCCCAAAGTTTGTATTACATGTACGTCCAAGCTATACTCGAATCCTAGTTTAGTAGTGAATATAATGTGGATGGGAAGGTGACCATGAATGATTCTCATTAAATTGTTCACAGTACAGTATTGTATTGATAATTATGTGATTATAGAGGTTGTTACTCAATTGGGGCAGTTCAATTGGGATGCCATGTGTAGTGCTCATTCGGGTGCACAGGGTAGGAATTGTTTACACAGTGATGTTGGGGGCGCATACGTGTGTGTCTGGCGTAGGCGGAGTGCAGCTTTAAACCTGGGGTAGTCTATACTCTCAGACCATCCATCTTGTAGTTATTAATAGGATGATATAACTATTGTACGTTGAGAGTATAGACTACCCCAGGTTTAAAGCTGCAGTTAAAACAGATTCACCCCAGTTGGTAACTCCAGTCTACTCCCGTCTTGGCAGAGCTTTTGGGTCTGAAGTGGGCCATCGCAGACAAGTTTCGGGAATACCTCATAGGGAGCACGACTGAAGTCCGGACCGATCATAATCCTTTAGCACACCTGGATACTGCAAAGTTAGGAGCTACAGAGCAACGATGGGTCGCACAGTTGGCACCCTTTGAGATCTGCAGATCAAGTACCTACCCGGGAGACAGAACAGATGTGCAGATGCACTAAGTAGGCGCCCAAATGAAGAGGAGGAAACATGCCCACCTACCATAGAGGATGTGTTATGTTGTTCAGCAATGCCAGTGGAGGTGCATGCACAAGCGGGTAAACCAGAACGACCAGCCAAGATGGTGGAGCCGAATACACATGTATCTACTGTTCTCCCATCCTTTAGTCTATCACAGCTGTCGGAACTCCAACAGAAAGACGACAGTCTTGGCACGGTCTGGGAGTATTGGAGACAAGGGTGGAAGCCTGGAGATCCACTACCAGAGGAGGCATCGGTGAGAGGGTGGAAGAGAGAGTGGAAGCACCTAGTGGAGAGTGATGGTATACTCTACCGGCGAGTGTTGGTGCAAGGTGAAATTTTGAAACAGTTACTTGTGCCAACCAAGATGAGGCAGACTATTCTAGAAACGGTTCATGATAAATGGGGGCATCAGGGCGTGACAAGGACCTTGGGACTGCTGCAGCGAAGATGCTTCTGGCCGGGTCTCCATGCTGATGTTCGCCATTATATCAAGATGTGCTTCAACTGTACAGTAGCGAAAGCACCGACCCCAACCGTGAGGAATCCGATGCGCCACCTGCTTGCGTTCAGGCCATTGGAGATTTTGGCCATAGACTTCTTGAAGATGGATCGGGGACGAGGAGGATATGAGGATATCCTAGTACTAACCGATGTCTACAGCAAGTACGCCCAAGCGATCCCATGCAAAGATCAAAGTGCACGGACGGTAGCAAAGGTCCTCAGAGATGTGTGGTTTGTCCACTACGGGATACCCCTTCGAATCCACTCCGATCGGGGACGAGACTTCGAGAGTCATCTGATAAAGGAGGTCTGCGCTTTGTATGGTGTGAAGAAATCTCGTACCACCCCCTATCACCCGGAGGGGAATGGACAGGTAGAACGCTTTAATAGAACACTCTGTTGCCTGATTCGTTCCATGGACCCAACTGACAGGAAGAACTGGCCGGAAATGATTGCCCATCTGGTATTCATCTACAACTCCACACCACATCGATCGACGGGTTATTCGCCATGTAGGCTGATGTATGGCAGGGAACCATGTCTCCCTATAGACCAGCTTCTCTCACGAGTGGAAAGAGAGTGGGACCAGGACTTCGTGAAATCGCAGGCTGCAGCCATGACGAAAGTGAATGTCCTCGCGGAGCAGAACTTGAAGAGAAGAGCGGCCGAAGATAAACAGCGCCATGATCGTAGGGTCGGGCCGTCTAGAATGGAGGTCGGGCAACATGTGCTGTTAAGACAGACGGCATTCACCGAGAGACATAAACTTGCTGATAAATTCTTCAGGGACCCTTATGTCATCGTAGGAGTCAATGTGGATGGGGATGTTTGCCACATTCGACCAGTTCATGGAGGAGATATGAAAACAGTAAATAGAAGACTGTTGACATTGGACCCCAGAAGTGCAGATTGTCATATCAGAATTGACACAGAATCCCAGCCTTCATCTGATAGTGAGGGAGACGGAGACGAATGGACCTCAAACGATGAGGCTAGAGATGGCGATTTAGGTGAGCCCTCATGGTTCTCACTTGGTACCGATGAACATGAGCAAGAAAATGTAACAGTCCCTCGTCGGTCGAAGCGAGTGACCAGAGGGCAACATAGTAATCCTAATCATCTCCCAAAATCAGTGACTCGTTGATGTTAAGTTTGAGGTTGATCATATTGTTGTGTTGGGATCATGAGTGGTGAATATAGTTCAGCAGTATAGTTGCATTACTCAATGAGACAGAATAGGAGAGTCGTTCATGTATGTGAAGTTCCTCAGACATGAATTACATTTGATTGTGTGCTACACCCTTTTTGATGACACCAGTGAAGTATGGTAGAAGTGTATGTTTATTTTCTCTCTTGGCATATGCCTTATTTAGAAACAAAGAAAAAACTGGGAAAGGTATTATTTTAACCTTATTTTAATTTTGATTTAGTCGGAAAATGAAGAAAGGCTATGAAAATGTGCTTGGGAGTGCATGTATTGTTTCTCTCAGGTTTTCTTCCAAATATTTCTTAAACTTACTTTTGTGTTGAATTTCCTCCAATGAGTATTATGTTGCACTTTATGTTTCCAATCAATTCAGCAGTGTAGGGGAATATCTCTCAAACACCATTAGTGTGAGCAGAAGGAGAGAGAGAGATGTGGCAAGTAGGCGGAGAGAAAAGCTTTGTTTGTCTTTCAGGATATTACTAAGCGTGCATCATTCAGTTAGACTTTTATGGCTAGCTAGATGAAGATGTTATTCTTTGCTTTCTAAGAGTAATACAGGTATCTCTTTTTTCTTTTACGCCGTAAACCTCGAGGAGGCTTGTCAGAAGTAACCGTCTGAATATCACTGTACAAACCAAGACTTGTAAATGTTTTTAGAGACTTTTTCACAGCTTTTAAAAGAAAGACTGCAAACTGAATTTCTTTAGGATGTGTGGATCTCCCAAGCTATGTGGAAGGAAATGCACATCTTTGGAACTGAGAAGGGTGCTGATCGAAACATGCACCTGGGCAATTTTGAAGTGACCAATTTTAAGTTTCCAAACACATTGTAGGTAGAGGAAGGAGAAAGGAAGCTGAGTTGAGCATTATTCCTGTGACTTTGGTTTCTGGATGACGCTGAATTGTCATTTATTTTGATAATTACCCATATGGTGAAGATATGGATATCTTTTTGATTTGTATATTGAATTGGGTTAGCATGAAACAAGGCTTGAATTAGAAAGTATGAAAGTATGAAAGTATGATTAGAAAGTATGATTAGAAAGTATGATTGTCTTGAGTAGTAATGATTAGCCGATTGTCCTTCACATTGTCATGTCATTCAAACATTTCTTCGCAACTAGTAAAGACCCGTGGTCTACTGAGTTGTTTCCTTTTACCCCCCAACGACTTTCTCTTCGTGACCTTAATAAGGTGACTGATGGTAAACAGAGAGACTCTTGATGTCCTCTCCAAGGAGGGGGTCTGTTTAATGACCTTGTGGGCTTGACAGATTGATAACTTTGTTTTGCCATAAATGTGCTGAATGGGTAATATCCACTTAACAATATTTTTGGATATTCAGATAGCTATACATCTGTACTAAGTAAGATAGAGGTGTACCCAGTAGTGGAGATGTTAATGTCTTAGTACCCTTGAAGGCCAGTGGTGCAAGGCTTGATGTATAGGTGTTAAGAAACCATGTTGTATGAGTGAGGTCAGTCATACCATTTGTCAGGATGGATTGTAGGAGAGTGAATTTTGAGAATTCTCCCTTTTAAGTCTGTGGAATGCAGGTCAGGGAGTCAGGTCGGTACATGGAATGTTTATGGAAAGTGAACCTCATCACGTAGCATTGATGCTAGGAAAAATATAGTTCCTGGTTAAATGTTTCATTGTTGTGAACATGATGATAAGTATTATTGTGGTGATAGTACTTAAGATGTTGTCATAAGTGTGTCTCTAAATATCAAACAAAACAAAAACAAAACAAAACAAAACAAAACAAAACAAAACAAAAAAGGAGGATGAATATTTGCACTCAGAGTGGGTGATTGGCTCATCCTCTGGGACAAGAATCTTGAAGGGAGTACGAGTGCACGCAAGATACGCAATTTGGCATTGCTGGGTGAAAGACACTGAGAGTGTAGTACAAGCAATCGTTCGAGGAGCTGGAAGAGTTAACAAGAGCTTGGTTGGGCAGGCTTAGGAGGTACGTTTTACCACTCTATGTATTGCACAGTTAAAACATTACATTGTACTAATTTAGTGTTGAAGATGAGGGTAGATATATGGAGAGAAATGAGCTTTGCAAGTTAAAGCTTTGCAAGTGCGTACACGTGCAGCTTCATGCATGCCTTGTATACACAGTCATAGCACTATTGTTTTAGGCAGGATCGCATCGTGTATGCGTATCGTGTGTACAGAATTGCGTGTAGAATACACAGAGCATGGAGGTACAGGCTGTGGTGGGTGTGCATTTTATACTATGCCCAAAGTTTGTATTACATGTACGTCCAAGCTATACTCGAATCCTAGTTTAGTAGTGAATATAATGTGGATGGGAAGGTGACCATGAATGATTCTCATTAAATTGTTCACAGTACAGTATTGTATTGATAATTATGTGATTATAGAGGTTGTTACTCAATTGGGGCAGTTCAATTGGGATGCCATGTGTAGTGCTCATTCGGGTGCACAGGGTAGGAATTGTTTACACAGTGATGTTGGGGGCGCATACGTGTGTGTCTGGCGTAGGCGGAGTGCAGCTTTAAACCTGGGGTAGTCTATACTCTCAGACCATCCATCTTGTAGTTATTAATAGGATGATATAACTATTGTACGTTGAGAGGGATTCTGAATCTCAGATCTCATGGTATAGAAGTTGATCCTATAATAATGTGTTGTACAGGTATTCTTAACTAGAGTTAAGGAATTGGACCTAGGGTTTCGTTACTTATTAGGCATTGTTATTTCGATTTAAAAAAGGTTTCTATCAAGGGAGACTGTGCGGTTTGCCGGTGTTGCCAAGCTGTGGGTGACACGGAGTCAGAACTCTGAGCAGTGGAGGTATGTTAACATTTCATGTGAAATGTATTCAGGAAGAATGGTTGGGGAGATCGAATGTAATGCTGACCATAGTGTAATGTTATAAAGTTGTGTAATGTCAGTTTATTTTGTGATTAACAACTGGATTGATATTGTAGTCTTATTATAATCTTATACATGATTCAGATGAGTAATTTTGATGTGTTGAGATACGGGAATGCTTATAAGGACACAATTAGATTATAATGTTGACCCAACGTTGAGGATGTTATTAGTATCATGAATTGAGGGCAGATGGGTATTGTACAATCGCAGTATATCCCATATAGTTCGCATGTTGCATTTGTTTCGTTATAGACATCAGGAACTTACGTGCGATAATTGAGTAGGCATGTGTTAATACTTATATCATTTTGTTGTGAGTTCAATAAGGGAGCAGAAATATCATAACAGAGAAAAGCATGTTTGTTGTGCCTTGATATTAAGAGTACTACATATATACTTCTGGAAGTGATGTAGATAAAGGAGAAGACTCAGAAAGATTATTCCAACTACTGATAAGGAGGTGGTATAATACTCAATATAAGTGTGAACTATAGCCACTGGTAAAGTTACATTAGCACTTCAATTATGATAATGTACATTATTATATGTTGTTTGTTAAAGATGACAAATGCTCATGTAGGCCCTGGAAAGCATTAGAGTATTTCTGTCTGATTATTGTGAATGATTAATATGCATAAACGTGCATGGATGGGTCGATGGTGGTTCAGTTCGGACCGTTGATGTTTATTGTTAAGCAAGGGGAATTATTTGAGTACTTTACAATCATTAGGATTTATTGTATTATATTTAGGTTCCAGCTGGAGGGGTAGCGTACTGGTCTGGGCGTATAACCAGTGTGAGGAGGACCTCAGTTGGGTGAGTTGTGAGTCAGGATGGCCAAACGGATTCAACTGTTTATGTCTTATTATTGTTATTGCTATTTATGGCCTTCATAAGAAAAATTTGTTCTTACAGTGATGTTCTGAATAATGTTTAAAGGGTTAAGGTGATTGATTAAAAATGCAAATAGTAGGTAATAATAATGATGAGTTAATGTTTTGTAGTTGTATGTACTTAACCTCATGATTCATGACTTCAATAATTACAGATCATGTGATTATATAGAATTATGTTAACAAATAGGAAGTTGTTTCGGGTCACTCATTTACAGGATCAAAATGTTTAATGAGAGCTTTTCCAGTCTGGAGAAAGAGGCTGTGATGTGATGCCAAGTGATTGTTAAGGTTTGAATTTAGAAGATTAATATTCTCAGGCTTCATATTAATCTGGTTGGGTTTAGTTGAGTTAAGTATGACATGTTGCGCTTTTCAAAGTTAGAAAGGATGTCTAAGATTTGTATCATGATCATGTGTTGATTATGCTCTCTTCTTGTTGTCTTTTTCTGCTCTGGCAGAGGTTTTTTTTTTTTGTGCATACTTAGGTCGCAAGTGCCACCAATAAAACAACCCACCCCTTCAAATTCGAGTGTCAGCGTCTTCTATCTGTCGTGCCTCATCCTGACAACCCCCCCCCCCCCCCCTCTAGACTACGACATTTACAAAAATGTAACATGATCTGTTACGTGAACATAAGAAGTCATTTTCATGTCAAAGTTGAGTGAATACACTTTGATAATCGCTCAAGAAATTTCAAAATGTACTGTTAAAACGGCATAAACAATTACCCTTGTGACTTTTGAAAGGTGACAATTTTGGCTTTAATGTGTGCTCACTCATGCATGACTGAGTGGATTAATGTGATTTTCACATGGAAGTTAGTCAATAAGTGAAAGTACAATCCTGACAAGTTATGGTGATCATAACCTCTGAAGTAAAAAGTTATATCATTTTGCTTAGGGGGGACTTACTTTTTTTGTTGTGTTTATTTGTACCAGAATGCTAATTTGATGCTCATTTCACGCTCTTTTTAGAACGATAATTCAAAGTGATTTTATCTATTTTTCACAAGAAGATGTTTCACATACATTAAGTTTTGAAGGGCTTTCCCTTTTAAAGTGTCAACCCAGAACTGTTCAGCTGTAAAGCAAAAGTTCTGGCATATGAAAAGTACATATTTGCGATGGGCTCGGCAACACAAGAATATTGTGTTTTGTTGACAGAGAAGGATAGCATTGCTGTTTGCGGCCTCGAGAGCAGGACACGCAATGGGCACTTCGCAAAGAGCGCCGAGATGACAAGGGTTACCAAAATATAATTTCATTTGAGGCAGCAGAATTTTGTCAATGGTTTCAAACCAGAGGCTGAAAAAATATTGAGAAATACATTGGCTCCCTGCACTCAGATTTATGTACAATGAGAATACAGAGGCAGAACAAAGGTATCATGTCTTGTACCTGCACTTTGCTTCCAGAAATCAAAGAACTCTGGAGGAAGAAAGTGCACAGAACTACAGCCAGAAACACGGATACAAATCTATGAATACATGTACTATTCGTGAATTGGATATGGGCAGTTCTAATCTCTGCGCTGCTTAATTTGATTTTGTTCCTAATCAGAGAGGAGATGCGGGCTTTCGTTCATTAATTGGGGGAAGCATTCCCTCTGTCTTGACCTTTACACAAACATTGAGCTCCGTCATGGCGCTTTTCCTCCACGTGGAAGAAAAACCAGGAAGTCAGGGTTGTGTTCCCCCCCTCGCCCTCCCCCTTCTCCCTCCCCCTCTTAAAAGTCAAGATCATGAAGAGATAATCAGAGAATAGAAATTGAAAATAAGGAGGAGAGTGTGGATTGGGAGGGAGGGGGGGTGGGGCAGGGTGGTAGGAAAGAAGAGAAGAGAGAGAACGGATAAGGGAAATGGAAAAGGGGTTATGAGGAGATCCCAGCCTTTTCATAATCACAAAAATGTCCCTTCCATAATGTAAACAAAAGGCAAAGGAGAGAGTGTGGATGGATGAGAGGGAAATGAGAAAAGGATGTGGCATGGGCAGAAAAGGGATGAGGTGGGCGGGGGGGGGGGGGGGGGGGGGGGGTAGGGGGAGGTAGGGGGAGGGGGGGGGAGGGGGAGGGGGGGAGGGGGAGGGGAGGGAGGGGGGGAGTGAGAGAAGGGGTGAGGATAGTCAGAAGGGGAGGACTCAGAAGGCACGGTGGAGGAAGGAGGAAGATGGTGCACATGAAGAAAGCATAGAAAGAAACAAAATATTGTTTTCATTTATTGAAACAAAACAAATGCTGGATAAAATGATTCAGCATTTGTACAGAATTAATATTTTCACAGCTGAAAATAGTACACATAAAATTCATGTTACTCTATCATGTTGCAAGAGGAGAAAGGCAAAAGTGATGGGGAAGTATCCTTTTCCAGAGGGACAATGTTAAGAGAGATGAGAGGGATTATCACACATCAGCGTTCCGGCAAGACTGACACTATCACACGCTTGAAAAAACGCTCTATTCATTTTTTTCTTCTGTCCCTCTCTTTCTCTCTCTCTCTTTGACTGTCTATCTCACATGCTTAGGAAAACACTCAATTAAATTTTTTGTCTCCCTCTCTCTCTCTGCCTCTCTGTCTATATCTCTGTCTGTCTGTCTATATGTCTGTCTATCTCCTTCTGTCTGTCTTTCTGTCTCTATTTCTCTCTCACCCTCTCTCTCTCTTCAAGCAAGTGCGGAGTGACTTTTTTCACTCGCCGCCTCGTAAATCTGGAGCTGCCGATGACCAGACGTGTGGCGTGAAGGCTTAAAGTGTTAAAACCTATTCTTACTGCTTGGCTGACTTAGCAAGGGGTAAAGGACAACCATCGCAATTGTTGCCAAGTGATTCATGCGGCCACGCATCGGGAGCATGAAATCACAGAATATCAGATATTGAGGAAATATTGTACTGGGAAAGTTAGAGGATTGTCGAGTGAAAGGCGTGAAATTCGATTGGCGCCCACCTTTGGGGACGGGAAGCAGGAAATGATGCAATTACTATACAAGTCTGTTTTTAACTCTCTAGAGATAAAACTATTAGAATAATTTTACATTTTCTGAAGGAAAATGGTCTGCATTATGTTGGAAGCTCATAAGAGCACACCTTTTCCCCAAGTACCATGTAAATGCATTCTTCTATGATTATCAAGTCTTAAAACAGGGAAAGGATAAGGAAGCACAAAAATGATGATAATGCACATCTTCTGAAACAATGTGACATTCATGATCAAATCGCTACCTAGAACCCACTTTATTCTACTTTGGGTGTTTCTAGATAAACATATCAAAGTATTATTTTTTTTTAGAAAACTGTATGAGCACAAGAATAAACAGAGGGTGTGTTTAGCAACTTTCCTCAGTAAGAATCAGCATTTCTAATCATGTTTGCAAACGCTGATTATAGGCTACAAAAGAGTTGATAATTGCACCCTTGGACAGCATAAGGCAGAGAAGTCTGAACGTACCTGCGCGAGACGGTCGAACCTGGCAAAGAGTTCATTGAGTAGCTTGACCAACTCCTGGGCAGTACAGGTGGACGATAGCTTGGTGAAGCCCTCAATGTCAGCAAACAAGATACTGGTAAGAGAAAGACAAGAACGATCATGATAAAATGACTACTAATGACAATAATACTTTGGTCTTATTTACTCAAGGTAACTTCATTGGTGACAACATTGATTTTCAAGAGGGCCTTGTATTATTACCCCAGTCACTGGATCAAAGGATCCTACCAGAGGGGTGTTTCACCAAGCTGTTGGTAAGCTGTGCAAGACTTAATGCATGACTGATGACATGTTCTTGTGATCTCATCCACCTCCTACCATTTACCCACGTATACTCCTGGGTGAAGAGCAGCAATGTGGTTAAGTATGTGGCTGAACCTGTCCCCTTGAGATCTTCAGTCAACGTTCTCAACCACTACACTACTAAATACTAATATCATATGAAGTACATAGATAAATGTAATACACATCTTAATGTATTAACTCTCTGCATACCAAACGAATCCCTGCCCTATGGGAATTGTGTGTACCACAAAATTACATCTGTGGTAAATAATGAGTTAGGCTCCATGGGTCTCTTAAAACAAGGAATCCAAGGAACCTCAATCCAAATGTCTCCGATAACTCTTTGTAATAGGGGCAGGCAAAATAACTGAGAACATGCAGATGCCCTTCAAATGTCTATCTCACATTTCCTGAACTGTCCTCAACTATTTTTGGACAAGATAAACTGCTGAGATTTGTTCATATTACTTGTTGTACAAAATTGCATACTTGTCACACAAAGAGTTAAACATGGAATGGTTTCATGTATAGATCACCAGGCATATCTCATTCAATAATGAACAAAAATGAGCCAAATGTTTGCAGATAAAGCCTGACATCTTAGCCAGACTCGTTTACACTTTACCAGTCGTGCGTTGTATAAACTGCTGCTCTATGGGATTTGACTCTTTATGCATCACTAATGTATGTATGTAGAAATAATCACATACAAACTCCATAGAGCAGGATTCTGTCCGGCACACAAGTGTATTGATTGTGACTTGGAACACAAGGAGCTATATACAAGATGCATGAATGTGCAGAGCACGGGGCGGGAATTGTCAATAGGGTCTTCAAACGTGCTGCATTTTAAACATCACAAAAGCCACAAATTATTCATTCACTTCATCACTTTCAAGACCATCCATAATACATGGCTGCTGAAAGAAAATCTTTGAACATCAACAAATTGTTGAAGAGCACATTTTTTTTATTTTTTACCTACACCCCCTCATCTCGCACCTTCATTATCATTTAAATGGAAGTCTCAACCAGCGGAAATTTTTGTCAAAAGTGAGACATTGCGCTGAACGTTACGTGACCCTGCATCAGAATTTCTTCAATCTGCCTCCATTTGCGTCGTCGGCTTCTTTTAGGTTTGACATTTGCAGGCGTTAGCGTCTTCAACACGACTAGTTATAAGTAATGCCATGCTTTTTGCAATACATGCAACATACAAGACACAAGAGAAACCATACATCCACTGCTGCCTGTTAACACACTAGCAATGCATACGTGTGCGCAGCGAGAATAATGGGGATATTTTTCCACTCAATACATTCTACATAATGGAAGCAATATTTTTGTGTGTTGTTGAATTCACGACCCGAAAGTGATTCGCAAAATTAGTGAAAATGAAACCCTCTCATTCCCAACAGCTCATATATTTTATAAACTATACATTGACAGCTTAGAAGCAGAGTGGAATCTCAGCAGACAGCTCAGTCCGAGGCCTGTTGCCAAGGGCGATGGTAAGAGTACCTCTTTCTCTATCAATATCAATGAGCGTGATAATCTGTTTCCACTTCTCTCATATGTTAGCCTGGCTTTCAGGCTTTTGGGTATTTTTAATCCAAACAACAATATTCAATAAACAGGTCTGGCTGCAGTAGACTAATCATTCTCACTTCCTTCTCCGGCTCGCCCAAGCAGACTGAAAAAAGGAGCATGATACAGTGACTAGTCTCAGAGAACTAGACTCTATTCGTTAGTTGTGATAAAAAAAAATGTCCCAAAGCCTGGAAGCCAGGCTACCAATATGGATGACATGCTGAGGCCGAGGATGATAACTTGATATTGCTGCACAATTTTTGCTGGCCTGCCTTACAGGTTAAAAGCAGCTGTTACCTCGTTCAATGACCTTCACTCAATTCAAACCAGAAAGTATAGCAATGGCATTGGTATAATTATTTGGAGTATGATATACACGAGTGTGATTATCAACCTCAGTATTGTTGAGTATTAGTATTAATGAGTATAATAAGCATTCAGGTTGTATTAGGCAGCTGCAACCTCGTTAAATGACCTTTATTCAATCCAATTTCAGTAGAACATTGGTATTGGCTTAAACATTTGGAGAATTATGAGTATCAATATAAGAACTATTTATAGAACTATCATTGTTCTAAATATCAATATTAAAACAATTTCATTGTTTTTTCCACTGCCATTATAATGATGATGGTGTTTGTCATCACTTTCTCAGCTGTCAATTTCCTCATCATACATATGATACACTGTCAATTTCCTTTTCATATTCATGATATCCTCTCAATCCTATTGCTGTAAAGTTCCTGATCATCATCACCTTCACCATCACCATTATCATCATTACCATCACCACCATCACCATCATTATTATCATCACCATCACCATCATCACCATCACCATTACCACCATCATCACCATCACCACCATTACCATCACCACCATCACCATCACCATCACCATCACCACCATCACCATCACCACCATCACCATCACCACCATCACCACCATCACCATCATCACCATTACCATCACCACCACCATCACCATCACCATTATCATCACCACCATCACCATCACCACCACCACCGCCATCACCATTATCATCCCCATCATCATCATCTTAACCACAAACCATTCTTCCAATATCATCATTCCACACATTAACTCCTTGTACGCCACACGTTTATTTTCTCACCAATAATGCACACAGATCTCATCAAGCAGCATTCTACTTGGCACAGAAAGGGTAAAATAATCTGCAACACTATTTACAGGAGTACACAATCAGGCTTTTCTGAGAGCAATGGGCAAAAAATGGCTGGGGAATTCGGGGCCACAAACCCAAGCGTATGACAGGATGGATCTCCCGCTTCATATCATCGCCACGGTAATTTCTCTGACAAAACGTTAGCCCATTGGGGATCATCTGTAGACCTCTCTCCCCTTCTCCCGAGAGAGATGAAGGGGAGTGGAGACAGCCACCCGTCACCGGTCACATTCTGCCAGGGCCGCTCACGCATGCTTAGCGATCGCTGGCTGAAAATCAATATTGCAGAGCCGAGCCGGGATGAAAATAGCACGATGCATGTTCAACAGTTAGCAGCAGACGGGCAGAGAATAATATCAGGAGGTGGTGGGATTGGGGGGACCATCCCGTTTCTCCCTCACTCTCCCTGTCTCTCTCTCTTTCTTCTCTCCCTTTCTCTTCTTGATCTATTTATTTTATGCATTTTCTTCTCTACTCTTCTTCTTTCTCCATATTATTCTCTTTCCCTTTCTCTCTCGTTCTCTCTGTCTCCCACTCTCTTTATCTCCCACTCTCTGTGTCTTCCATTCTCCATATCTCCCACTCTCTGTCTCTCCTACTCGCTGTATCTCCTCTACTTTTTTCTCTTCATTGTCCTCTTGCCCTATCTCTCTCTTGTTCTCTCTCTACCTCCCACTCTCCATATCTCCTATTCTATCTATTTCCCACTCTCTTTACCTCCCACTTTCTCTATCTCATCTACCCCTTTCTCTTTATTTATCCTCTTTCCCTATCTCTCTCTATCTTCCACTCTCTACATCTCTCTCTCCATCTCTCCTCTCATTCTCTCTCCATGTTGTTCTCCTGCTCTATCTATCCTTGTTCACTCTCTTTCTCCCACTCTCCCCTGGCCCAATCTCTCTCTCCCTCTCTCTCTCCTCTCTCTCTCTCTCTCTCTCTCTCTCTCTCTCTCTCTCTCTCTCTCTCTCTCTCTCCCCCACTCTCTCTCTCTTCTCCCTCCCTTCTCTCTCCCCCTCTCTCTCCCTCTATCTCCTCTCTTCCCCCATCCCCTCTCTCTCTCTCTCCTTCTCCCTCACCCATCTCCATATCTTTGTCTCTCTACATAAATGTATTATTGTCTCACTATCTCTTCCTTAATTGATCATCCTCTTGATTTTATGTTTTGCTGTAAATACTAGTGATTTAACACCTCACTTAGCAGACACCAAATTCCTCTGCCTCTAAGAGAGCAAAGCAGAGAAACTCTCCCTGCATTTTACAATGAATTCCTTCTTCAAATAATAGTAAATAATGAAAGTTCTTCAAATAATAGTAAATAATGAAAGAATGTTTAAGAACTGCTCACTTGCCACAAACATAACTTGTTGTGACTAGCTATCTCAAAACCACTGTAACAGCTAAGTTTTGCTAAGAATTGCCCCTGATTCCTTTTTCTCCTCCTGTTCCAGCAAAATAAATACTGTATGTTTTTTTTTATTTCCACAACAATTAGATATATGAGATATGGTAATTGAAAGGGGTGTGATTGCTTGTAACTGTGGGAAGCTATCTATTTCAATGCTTTTAGCTAAAAGCCTTTATCATCCTTGCCTATTTATAGAACGCCTTCCCCAGTCCCTGTGCGTTCACATGTACTCACAATAATTGATAGTCCACTACAACAATATATTTACACAAAACCAAAATATTTCTACATAGATCCATTTACATTTACACTTTCATTCAATGATTGAACACTAAAATGAAACATAAATCTCATATTGGCATTAACTGATTGAATGAACAATTTACAATGCCTCTTTTTTATATTTAAGTAATTTCCAATGCCTCTTGCTTCCTTTCTGATACATGTATCAAGGTTCCTTCCTCTCATACATTACTCTTTACTCCCTTTTATCTTCTTCCTTCCTCTGTTCTATTCCCTTCTCTCTCTCATTCAATGCCAAATAGCATTGTTCATTCAGTGAACAAATGCATTGGTGATTTGGTGATGCTCCAGATCTATATTTAGGTGTGCAATTTTCCTAGATTGCTTTTAATTATATGTGTGCAGGTTATATAGTCAAGAGGAATTGGGATAGAAATTGCTACCTAATATACATGTACATTGTACACCAAAACAAGTCTAAAAGAATCACTGAGAATAGTACCTCATTGCAGATTCCATTTCTATCCTACTAACAAAAAAACAAAATATTTGGCATCTGTGCTTATCCACGCATAAATCAGCTAATGTAGAATTGATTTCAAATATCCACACCTGTTTACCGTCATTTTCTAGTAATACTAGACACATGCCCTGGATGAGCTTAAAGACTGTTGTGAAGTCAAAGAGTGCGCTTTACGAAACGCTTATGATTAGCGCCACTATATTTACAATCCTTCATGTATGGATTGTTTTTTTTTGTGTGTGTGTATCGTTCAAACCCGCCTGGAACCAGCCCGACCAATCACAAAGCTGCATAAAGCAGCAAAGGGTCACATTAGAAAATTAACAAAGTTCTCTTTAAATATTAAACAAAACTAGACAAGTATCTCGTCAATTCTTAAAAATGTATGATTAGTAAATTTAATTAATCAATCTGTTAATTAGTTCAATATTTTTTGTTTGTTTATGGCAAATGTTCTGAAAATCAGTGAGAGCTCACCTCGAAATGTAATGGCAGCAACTACTAGCACAAAGCCATCTACACACAGAGTTTGGCCAACTTGGTTTCAATAGGAAACAACATGGTGCAGTGTCTTTTGTTATCAGCTTGCCCAACAAAGCAACACATCCATGTCGTTAGCTATTAAAACTGAGTTGGCCAAAGTTGCTATATAGACAACTCTGCACAAGCATTTCATAAAGCGCCATCTACAAGCTAACGATGGTCAGTCTTTAACATCTACTGGGGGCTAAACATTGTTTGATGATCGATAAATCTCGCATGCCCGTGAAGACGAGCCTACCGCAGGTGTGCTGGTAGCGTCATGATGGATGGGGTGGTAATAGAATGACATTTAGCGAGGGCAGTGGTGGAAGACATAACACCCAGATGGACTGATCGTTAGCTTGGCAAACATTATCAGTCACAGACTCAGGGCGAGGCAATACGGGCAGCATGCAGCACGCAGGTCTCTTAATGATGATGCTATTACAGGCCGATTAGCGAAATTGAGAGGGCAAAACTGTTTTGTGTGTTCGTCAACATTTAGGGGTGTTCACACTCCAAGTAAATTACCCCCATTCTGCATTCATCAGTTTTTTTCCTACCTCTTTTTTTTTAGGGGGGGGGGGGCGGATTTATTGAATGTTTCGCCCACTCAACCCCAACAGTACCAAGGTGCATGGAATGGGTAATAATCAAAAGGATATATCTGGCTTGGTATTTAGGGGATTCATACTCTAGGAAAACTTCCAGGGCATCATCACCGTACTACAATCATCACTTCTTTCATTCTTTCTTTTTTTAAGATGGGGTAGGGGGGGGGGGAGGGGAGAGGTTTATCGAATGTAACACCATGTCTTTGTGTACGCCAACTAAACCCCATCGGTACCATAAAATGTGTAATATGTCAATGGACATTTCCTAGCTTGGTATATAGAGGTAAACTAAGGATTGTTGAAGCATAGAGAGAAATTTGTAAGAACACCAACCATTGAAACCCCAAAAGAGCTTTCAGGCTTTTGGTCAGATTAACCTTCAAAGTCTGCAACTTTGAATTTTCTGTTTGTTATGCAGGGTTATATTCTTGTTTAACTCTTTATACTCCACAAATGCATTTTGCCCCAAGTAATACACACAAATCCCATAGAGAAGCAATTTGTCTGACACTCAAAGGGTTAAAGGTATGGTGGTGAGTGACCTTATTAAGAAGCTAAGTACCATCATTTATCATAGCCAGGATCCCATCTCACAAACAAGCCTTTAATCATCGTGCTATTATAGGATGATTAGCGAGATAAAGTGAGCAATAAAACAGGCTCGTGCTTGTCTCTTGTCGCTATGCTAGGCACGCTCCAATCCACAATGAGTGCAAAGTAATTACTTTATTCATACAATTACCATCTCTTGATAAACTCTTGGGGAGAACATATAAATTTGTTAACCCTTTGTGTACCAAACTAACTCCAGCCCTGCTGGATTTGTGTCTATTGATTGTGCGCAAATGCAGCAATGGGACCAACAGAGCTCATCTAATAACGTCAAAATCTTGGGCAAGGAAGATAGTGTTTTTATATCTAATCTAATATGTAATACTGTCTGCGTAGAAAGTAACAACTTGAATTTGTGAATTCAATTATGTGATAGTCTCTACGCAGATATTGCACATGAATGTTACTTGTTGATCGTGTTGTGCAATTTTCTCGGACAGAATGAAATTATTATCCTTTTCTTCAGAAAACAGCCCAGAGGAATGGGTCGTAACATACTAAGTTTTTCAGACAATCATAATGTGTTCAATTCAATTACGGTTTATTTTTAAAAGAACAACTATCACGGTTGAGATTTCAATTGTACACTGAATGACGATACACATGTGAGAGTTCAGAGTATAAGCTAAAAATGAAAATAAAATCTCAATTTTGAAATGAATATAATACAATACTACTGAAGGGTGGTGTTATTTTTCATAACAAATGGGATGACACATTGTTTTATAAAAAATATAGTATGAGTGAAACATCTTGTCAAATGTCAATACCCAGGACCCCTCTGAAAGAATCAAGTCTCAGCACCATATCACAATGTATGAATCTGTTTGCACACAAAATAGCTAGATGTATAGCCAAAATATAATGTGCTAGGAATAGAATTCTAGATTTTGCCTGAAAACAGGATTTCCTGCCTTTAAAGGGCATATACTGTACTGGGAAGACAAAAAAGCCTTCAAATGGTGATCGTGAGCAATCTTCTTGCCAATGGTCTTAAATGCATGTATTGTCCATTTTAGAACCTTGCTGAAAGTTATTTGCCATCAAATGATCCACATTTAGAGAAATTAGTGATTTAATCACAGATCCTCCAAATATTTGGGACGAACAATTTGTGGATTTGTCATTTAATCACTAATTATTCCAAATGTGGATCATATGAGGGCAAATAACTTTCAGCAAGGCTCTAAAATGGACAATATATGAATTTAAGACCATTGGCAAAAAGATTGCTCACGATCACCATTTTAAGGCTTTTTTGTCTTCCCAGTACAGTATATGCCCTTTAATGCATGCATCCAATAATCTCAGTCATGGGCGAGGAAGATAATGTTTTTATATATAATATAATATGAAGTACTGCCTGCTTAGAAAATTACAATTTGAATTGAGCATTCAATATGAGTTGCGATAAATCATGATTGAAAGATGTTAGGTTGCAACAGCCATGGAGGATGGAGAGAAATGAACTTCAAATCCATAAAGGTTTCAAGAAGAGGGTACCCTGGTGATTAATGCATCAACCACCCTTCCTGCCTTGGGCGCCACCTGTACCAGACGGGGGATATCATGACAGGGCTTGAGCTACAGGCTCTGGCTGGAGAGGCATGGAGAGGTCCACGAGTGGGCAGAGGGGCACTGGGATAGGGTACAGAGGGGGTGATAGAGGAATGAGAGAAGGAGAGGGAAGAAGGGAAGGAGAGGAGGAGAGAGTGGGCAGAGAGGCCTGGGACAGGGTACAGAGGGGGTGATAGAGGAATGAGAGAAGGAGAGGGAAGAAGAGAAGGAGAGGAGGAGGAGAGAGTGGGCAGAGGGGCACTGGGACAGGGTACAGAGGGGGTGATAGAGGGATGAGAGAAGAAGAGGGAAGAAGGGAAGGAGAGGAGAAGGAGAGAGTGGGCAGAGGGGCACTGGGATAGGGTACAGAGGGAGTGATAGAGGGATGAGAGAAGGAGAGGGAAGAAGGGAAGGAGAGGAGGAGGAGAGAGGAGAGAAGGAGAGAGGAGAAGGTAAGGAGAGAGGAGAAGGTAAGGAGAGAGGATGAGGAAAGAGGAATGGAGAGGGCCACGAGTGGGCAGAGGGGCACTGGGATAGGGTACAGAGGGGGTGATAGAGGAATGAGAGAAGGAGAGGGAAGAAGAGAAGGAGAGAGGAGAAGGGAAGGAGAGGGGATGAGGAAAGAGGAATGGAGAGGGCCACGAGTGGGCAGAGGGGCACTGGGACAGGGTACAGAGGGGGTGATAGAGGGATGAGAGGAGGAGAAGGAGAGAGGAGGAGAGAGAAGGAGAGAGGAGAGAAGGAGAGGGGAGAATGGAAGGAGAGAGGACGAGGAAAGAGGCATGAGGACAGAGGGAATGCAAGAGCAGGAGGGAAGGACAGAAGATGAGAGAGAAGGAGAGAGGAGAGAGAAGGAAAGAGGAGAGAGAAGAGAAGGTGATTGGGCAGAAGGGCACAGAGATGGGGGGGGGGAGGGGTACAGAGGTATGATAGAAGGAGGAGAAGGTGGAAAGGAGAGAGGATGAACATGAAGGAGAGATAAGGAGAGAGTATGAGAGAGGATGAGGGAGGAAGGGAGAGGATGAGGAGAGAGAAGGAGAGAGAGATGAGAAGAGAGGATGACAGAGAATGAGAGTGAAGGACTTTAGCAGAAAGAAGGAGAGAGAATGATGAGAGAGAGCAGAAAGCAGAGAGCAAGAGAAAGGATGAGGAGAGAGAAGGAGAGATGAGCAGAGAGGACAAAGAAGGAAAGAGGAGAAGCTCTAAATCAGAGAGTAGGAGAGTAAAAGGAAAAGAAGGAGAAATAAGAAACAGGGATATTCAATGAGAGGAGAGGAGAGAGGATGAGGAGAAGAGAGAAGGAAAGAAAATGAGAGGGAATGAGAGAGAGGGGAAAGAGAGAGGTGAGGAGAGAGGAGACAGGAGACAGGAGAAAGAAGGGGAGAGGAGTAGAGAGGAGAGGAGAGGAGAGGAGAGAACCAAGGAGAGAGAGAGCAGAAGAAAGAGGAGAGGAGAGGAGAGAACCAAGGAGAGAGCAGAAGAGAGAGGAGAGGAGAGGAGAGAACCAAGGAGAGAGCAGAAGAGAGAGGATAGCGAAGGAAGGTGAATGAAGCAGAGGGAGGATGTATATGTAAAAGAAAAGACAGCTTTAGAGGGAAAACAATTGGGAAATAATAGAAGAAAGCAAGTAGGGAACAGAGTGGGATTGCTTAAGACAGAAATGGGGGGTGTGGGGGGGGGGGGGGGGTGAAGAAGCAGAAATGATGAGTACAAAGAAAATGGGGAAAACAGAAACAAAAGACAAAGCAAAAGCAGGACAGAATTTTTTTTATGTCCTCTTCATGGAACCATTACATTCTAACAATCTGCATTGAGTAGTCTGGCTTCACACAAATCATGGCAAATTGAAAACAGGATATCGACCTTCTGATCACGTCAAGGCATACTTCAAGTAAAGTAGACATGGTGTCTATCTCAAATACAGCTTCACTCTAGGCTATTTTCCCTTCCTCCTCCCCCCACCCCCTCCTCCTGATGTTTCTTCAAGACATTGCTAGTCAAATTTCCGGCCAAACATGAAACTGAGCACCCTACAAACTTACTACATCTTAATAACTGAAGGGGGAAAATGAAGTACACCTTAGAGGAACTATCAAGCATAACTT
>OZ022589.1:9986844-10091844 GCA_963669155.1 Arbacia lixula
CTTACAACATCTTAATAATTGAAGGGGGAAAATGAAGTAGACCTTAGAGAAACCATCAATCATAACTTAATTAATCTGCAGCGATGTATATCCTTGCTGGCACAGCAACATTTCCATTCTTTTGCATCAAGATCACAGAGATGGAAAAGGTAAAACAATGTGTCAATTATTTAGGTATTGTTTGGGTAAACATTTTAAATCTAGAGATTTGAAAACCTGGAGCCATATTAATGAAACTTTACTAAGCCTAGTTAGGTACTAAAGTGCATCAAAATGCATGCATTGTAGGCTAGTAAGCTTTCATGAATATGGCCTCTGTGAACTCTTTCAAAGGCAGCTGCGTGAAACAGGAGATTTATTGCTTTTGTGAAGATGGGAATGAGTGCCTTTTATCAAAAAAGAAAATATTGCATATGTTGATGGCAATGTTTGGATGATGGAGCTGAGGCTACACATTCAAAAATGAAATAAATCTATTTGTTGACATGTCATTTTCCACAGTGATGTCACTCCCTTAGTCATGACCTCATTGCGATGCAAACTACGGCAAAATATGCATAAAAGAACTATTTATTTACTAATATTATTCACACAAGTGCCTGCATGGATGTGTCTATATAGCTTTCATGTTTTATCCTTAGAAAGACAAATAATTAATAAAAGAATCAGCGCAGAGAGATTTGAAAACATCCTGTTAATTACATGAAAAAAATAAACGCAGTCAGCGCAACATTCAAACGCAGTTCATGTATGATTTCCATGCATTGTTTACATCGGCCAGCCAGTTGCTAGGGCTCAAGGTCAAAGAATGACTGGCTGTCCATGGGCCATTATTATATGGGTTGGATTTGATTAGACAATTATTATTCATATTTACTTCATGGGCCCACACACGAAAACCCGTTCTGGTGACCGAGCCTTCTCATTTATTGCCTTTGAAACAAGTTCCCACCATATATTCAGAACACCACATCTATCAAATCATTTCAAATCCTCCTTAAAAACCCACCTTTTGAGGCAGCTATAATTTTCTGCAGGCATACACTAGGTAATGTATCACTTGTGTATCCCAATATATAGTGTAGTATACAGTGTAGTGTATTATCCCAATATATAGTATAGTGTTTTTGCTTAAACAGAAAACCAGCGCGCTTAGAAACGCCCTTAAACACCACCTTATAAATGCAATTATTATCATTGCTATTAGTAGTAGTCTGTAACTTTAAAACATAATGGGACCGAGAATACACAACAGGGAGGGTGAACAAAATCTCTGGCCCCGGTTACACCGCGATAACCGTTCTGAGATCTGTCTCAGACCGGTCTCAGGATGGTTACGGAATCTTCACTGGAGTGGTTACACCGCAGTGCACGCGAGCCGAATTATGATCTGAAGAGCACCGGTATCCATGAGTAACGATTAGCCATGCCCGGTCTGTGGTCAAAGGTCAAATCGTATTTCCAGCATGCGCGCTCTCCGCAGCGGAGCATTTACGCAGTTTGCATGTTTAGTCATGTGCGTCACTTTCTGTGGTGGACCAGTTTCGGAACGCTTGTGTGGTTACACCGCGTTCGAACCGGTCTCAGAACGGTCTCAGACTACCTCTGGAGGTGGTCCGACAAAAATGCTTTCGAAACGCTTTTGGATCACTTTTGGGTCAGCTGTTGTAGTTACAGCGAAGGTGAACCGTTCTGAGACCGTTCTCAGAATACTTTTGACTTTCGGTGAAACCGGGGTCTCTTTGACACGTCTTCAATGATCAGACCTAGATAGCACTCTTTCTCTGGTCTTCTATCTTTAGCTTTTCGAATTCCAATTCCCCACTTCTTCATTTCCTTCTCCCTCCCTCTTCCCTAAGTCATTTACCTTACTCCTCCTATTCCTTCTCTTTTTCATCAACATTAATCTAAATCCCACGTTCCTCCTTCCCCTTCCTGTCCTATTCCTTATCTTCCTCTTTTCATTCCAGTTTTCCCTATCCCCTTCCCCATTTTCATTCTCCTTCTTTCTCAATTTTGGCTAAAATGACCTTTAATATTTCCTTCTGTTTTCACAATATTGCTATGTTGCACTAAAAAAAACAGCCAATAACACTTTGTGCGCAGTTCACTCACTCCTTAACAAAATACAAACCCTAAGCGGGTAAACTTAACACATGAAGCATGAACAGCGTTCTTTTGTCGAGAGAAAAATTTAATTTGACGGGCTAAACTACATCCTGTCCGCACAATATGACACGTTATGTTGCCTCGATTGTTCACAGCGCTTGAGATTGATTAATCCATAAGCCCCTTAGCTATGTGATATTTGCAACCACATGAGCACCTCATGAGGGAACCTCTTATCGGTAATAAGGGAGTTCTGAATTCATTCTTTATTTAGCCTACATATTTGTGGGTTGGCTTTTCTCCACTCAAATACTCTCTCTACTCATATACTGACCAGAGCCAGTCCTGGGTAATCTGCTAAATGGACAATAAACAACATGCTATGAACACACTGCAAATTCCTTATGGCCCAATTAGGCATCACCCCTTTGATTAGTAAATTTTCATGGCCAATATCCTAACTAAAACAAGTACGGTCAAAAAGCCTAAATATCTTAGCGTAAGCACCGGGTTATCCCACACTCAACTAAAAAAACATTTTTATTGGCCTGTGCCCATATATTCTACAATATACGATTGCTATCAAAGCCTGGGTTCTGGGACTACACACATATATTACCATGGCAACAGATGCAAGGCTCAGAGAGATCATTGGCTGTTTCCATGGTTACAATTATTGACACTCAGTGTGATTTAAATTTAAATCATTGGGCAAATCAGGACTTGACCCCAAATTTAGGCCATTTAAGCCATGCATTTTCCTCATGGTTCCAATGGTATGAATATATCTACTCTCAAACTGAATGAGTTTTTATGTGTAGGTATGTTTGCAATAGTTCATGTAGTGTACCACATCTCAATTTTTCTCCTGCCAAAAATAATAGAGAAAAGGACAGGAGCTCAGTGTAATTAGCCTCCAAAATGCATGATATGAATAACAATGGTGCCACTAGCAAAATATTGTATTTGTGTCATAGGGTTTTATGCCCGGCATAGGTGGTTTAACGAAATCCAGCTTGAAAAGTAGCCACCGTAAATAGTGTTGCTTTTTTAGCTCCTGCCAACAACAGCTTCGAGGTAGCTTTCTGACTAGCCAAGGTTAATCAATTAATCAATTTCCAATTGTGAGCTGATCAATTAATCAAGTTAGAGACAATTAGTGACATTAAGTGCAATCAATTCTAATTGCATGCCCAGCCTGCATTTAATTACCTTTTCTTGTTCCAATTTTACCCATACCTCCTCATGGCTACTTAATTCACAGTGTTCTAACTATCTCTTTGGATAAACATCTGTAACATCTGTTCAGTAATGGTGGAATATCAATGCCCAGATGATGAGATTAAGGTATCGCATTCCTTTCTTCAATGGCAAAAGTATATGAAGGAGACATCTTGATTGTAAATGGGTTAAGGTTATACTGATATACATGTTCAAAATCTACATAGCAAGTGCACTGAAATACAGCCGGGCATCAGGTCGCGAAAAAACAAATCGCTCTTGCAAATCTCTCAAAATGAAGAGAAACCGTAGTCAAGACGAGAAGGCATGAGGTGGGAGTAATGTTCCTGAATGAGAATGGGCCATCTGAACAGAGCCTACCGATCAAGAAAATCTAGCCAGTTCGTGTTGGGAGAAGATTGGGTGTTACGCACCTTTCGTGCTCGAGCAGGTGTAAGATGCGAGTCCTTCACCAAGGTCACTTTCTGACGTGAAACAGTTCACACTCTGTCGTTTCTTTGTAATGGTCGGATCATACACGAGGGCATCACACCCCCTTAACACATTGTGTGTCAGATGTACTGCTGCTCTATGGGATTTGTGTGTGTAACTTTTGGATCAAGGTACACAAAGATTTAAAACAACGGATGGAGCAGAATGTGCCATGGAAGAGTGAAACACGCAAAGCGTGGGGAAATCCCCTCAGTTGTAATGAGCAACTTGAGTACTTTTCTTTTTCTCTCTTGATCTCTTTCCCTTTCCTTTTGCTGTCTTCTCTCTCTCCATGCTTCTCTGCCTCCGTTTCACCACATTTCCATTTTCTTTGTTCAGTCTCTTCTGTCTGTCTGTCTGTATACCTGAATATTCCCCTCCCCCCCCCCCCCCTCTCTCTCTCTCTCTCTCTCTCTCTCTCTCTTCTGGTTTTCTGTCTACATCCTCCCACAAATTTTCTTTCATCATATTTACCCTCTTTCCATGTCTCCCATTTTTTTATGTCTCTCCCCCTCTTTCTCTCTCTCTTCTTATCTCTCCCTCTCTGTCTGTCTGTCTTTCTTTAACCCTCTCTCTCTGTCTCTCTATTTCTCCCTCCCCATCTCTCTGTCTCTCTCTGTAGCTGTCTCCCTCTCTCTCTCTCTCTCTCTCTCTCTCTCTCTCTCTCTAGCTCTCTCTATCCCCGTCTTTCTCTCTCTCTCCAGCAGAATGGGCCAAATCGATTGCTAATCGCGAAGCTGGGAATCCGATGAGGGACACAGAGGGAGGACGCGGGAGCAAGCATGGAAAAGATGCAAGAAAGATCAGTAACGGAGAGAATTATTGTCGAATAATACGAGCACTTCACCACAACAGCGGCTGTCAGAGGGAGTAGGGTGTCTGATAGAAGATGTGCTCATACTCACAACAAGCTTCCTGTCAGCTTCCAACAGATTCCACTTCATTCTGATTTCATTCACCTGCCCACCCTCTCTCTTTACCTCTCTCTCTCTAACTGTCTCTCTCCCCCTCTTTTCCTCTCTCACTCTTTTCCTCTCTCTCTCTCTCTCTCACTCTCTTTACCACTTTCCCTATCTTCCTCTCTTTATCTCTCTCTTTACCTATTTACCTACCTACCTCTCACTCTCTCTCTCTTTCTCTCTCTCTCCCTCTCTTCGACTCTTCTCACACTAGCTTTCATTTGTTCTCTCTCTCTCCTTGTCCCTTTCTCTCTCGCCGCTCTTTACAACTCCTCCTTCACCTTCTCTCTACCATTCTCTCACTCTCTCTCTTCCCCTCTCTCCACTCCTCTCTCTCTCTCTCTCTCTCTCTGCACTATTCATTACACTTTTTCATATCACTCTTCATCTTTCTCTCCCTCTCTTTGCCCACGAAGGGCAATAACCTCTAGCAATGAAAGCCCACTCAGGGAGAGAATGAACCCTCCCCCTCTTCTTCTCTTCCTCCACCCCATCTCTCTCTCTCATTCTCCTTTCTTCATTCTCATCTCTTCACACACACACACACACACACGTAACACACACACACACACACACACATCAACACATGCACACATATGTGAGTACATGCACACTTATACAAACACCCATTCATACATACATCTATTCACACACAGACACATACACAGAAATACATACATGTACACACAAACACAAAATACACATATATACACACACGCACATATACATAGACTCCCTTTTCTCAGAAGCCCTGTTCATATACCATAATCATAAGAATGCTATTATTACCAATGAACATCGGTAAGACAGTTTCCAGTGAGCCCCTAAAAGCACCGTTGATATACACCGAAAAGGCTGTAATATTGCAGTGTTTTGGACAGCTGGACTCTCTCCATACCCCCATCTAGAGCAACATGCAATAATGACATGTTCCGATATTAAAGCAATTAAAGCAGTGCGATAACTACATGTATGAGGTGCAACATTTACGTCTTTTTTGTGGACACAGTTTAGAAGATTCACTTACCACGATATTGCGCTATTATTACTAAATCTCAATCCACAAAATAGCAGCAAAATAAAAAGAGGAAGTGAATACCGCATAAACTGAGTGATTCCTGTTCACATACACAGCTTTTGGTAAAGCATCAGCAAACTTGCCGCAAATGATGCGCTTATTTTGCAGATCAGTGGTAGATATGAATGGGGTTTCTCTTCATACCTTTTTCTTGGCATCTCTAGGCCTTCCCCATACTGAGCCCTAAGGGCAATGCTCTTTGGCAGTATGGCTCACACTGGGCAGGACACCACAGGTAATTATGACACTCTCATCGACGCTCACACACGCTATAGCAATGCTTAATGACAGGGTGTCTCTTTTGCAGGTCAAAAAAAAAAATATTGTAAAAACTATGGAAAATGGAAGAAGAAACTGTATCAGAACTTTCCTCCCAGAAATGAAAACTTACTTTAAGCAAAATTATAGCGATTGCTGGATTTTGAGTAGGTTTTGGGCAGGTCGTCAGAAACCTACAGCCTGGGCCCCCATAACATATAGGTTTGCGATTTAATCGCAAATTTGAAAGACAAATCCTGATTGGTTACTGGTCAGTCTTTTGAACAAAAAGCATATGCAACAATGATGTTTATTGGCCATTGCCCATTTTGCGATTAATCGCACACCTTTATGTTACGGGGCCCCTGGAGATTGGAGACCGCTGTGCGCTATGGTCCGCACCACAATGCACATGTTCAATGTGAGTGGTGCCCACGTATCGCGGACTGTAGAGCTGTAGTATTGTAAATGTACACTCCAGCCGCTACGTTTCAGAAGTAAACATCGGTAGTTTTTCACTTTTCCTGAAAATGTTTGTGAAGCCATGACTGTAAGATTTCATGCACCTTTTTGTTAAAGGGCATATACTGTACTGGGGAAGGCAAAAAAACCTTCAAAAGGTAATTGTTAGCAATCTTCTTGCCAATGGTCTTAAATTCATGTATTGTCCATTTTAGAAGCTTGCTGAAATTTATTTGCCCTCAAATGATCTACATTTTGAGTAATGAGTGATTAAATCACAAATCCTCAAAATGTTCGGCCCAAACACTTTGGGGATTTAATCATTAATCATTAATTACTCCAAATATGGATCATTTGAGGGCAAATAACTTTCAGCAAGCTACTAAAATGGACAATACATGAATTTAAGACCAATTGCAAGAAGATTGCTAACAATTACCTTTTGAAGGCTTTTTTGCCTTCCCAGTACATTATATGCCCTTTAAGGTATACTGCTGATTTCTGCTGAGTTTCATGACTTTTGCAAATGGGACACCCTTTATCAAATGTAGACTAGCCCATTTTAAAGAAGCAGTATACTGTGCTTTAAACGTATATGAAATCTCACAGTCATAGCTACGTAAATATTTTACAAAAAAGTGAAAAACTGTCCTTGTTTACATTTCGAAACATAGCAACGATAGTCTGCAATCATATACAGTATCACATTGGACAGCTGCACAGTGCTTCCACTGCACACACTGATTACATCATCATGGACAGCATGTAGTAGAGAAACATGGTGTGTGCTGATTGCGGTCTCCATCTCTCAGCTTCATGTGTTTTTTTTAAACAAAATGTTATTGTTTTCACTTGCAAAAGGGTCCCCTGTCTTTATAGGAAGGGGAGCCCAAGTCATATATGCGCATGGATCAGCAGTATACACTAATGATACCCTGTATAAAATTTAAAAAAAAAAAAACTATCCTTCTTGAGAGTGAAAGGGCTTTCTGGGGTAATTTCAATTTCAATCTTGAAAATAAATTTTAGGCATACACCCAATAGTAAGTAGTAAAGATAGCATGCTCCATCCTGTAAATGAATCAATTTACATTTTATTTTTTAACCTGCTAAAAAGGCAACCCGGTCTTTAAATCATAAATTTGCACCTATGGGAAAAATACACCTGACTAGATTCCACCGCTTAGGGCCATATTTGCCATGTATAGCACAAGGCTGTGATACATTTAGTTTCAAAATGGCTATTTTGGATCTCAATGATTTCCCAACATTGGATCATCTATTTTGGTCTGCAAGGGCTATAATTAGCTGCCTTTTTTTACAACCTCTCTAATCATTCATCTTCACTGTCACACAAAAGCACACATGGTGCTAATGGGCAAGATTCAGACATTGAGGCCCAAATTGATAAATTGGTCAGAGCAAGATGCTGACATCCTTTACCAAACAAGCTCTTTTTTGCTCAACCAATTAGCATCTCCACGGAATTCCCACATCAAATAGACCATTTTCGCTATGTATGCAAATTTTATTCATGTCGTTCAAACAATATGTTTCTAATGGTAACTGCCAAGCTTGTCTGAGGCTTGTTCGCCTAGCAACAGCTAATAGATTCAGAGTGTATTCCACCTATCAAAACTGGTAAATTAGGTCAATGTAATTACACATTACTACGCAGTCAAGGGGGGGGGGGGGGTTGTGAATTCACTACAAAAATGGCTTATTGTAGCTTTATCTGACAGCATACCTGACTCTTATGAAGTGGTTCAATGCAAATCATTGGATGGGTGGATTGGTCGACTCAAGCAGTGACCATAAATCCTTTTCGTGCCACTGGATTTTTTTTGTTTGAACAAATTAATACTGCAGCAGCCTTTTGCCTGGCAAAGAACAGGTTATTAAACCTATTTTTTTTTACTGAGCTCACATATTTGGGAGCTGGCTTTTTCCCACTAAGATACCAAGAAGCGCAATTACCATGTAACCTGGTGCATGGACAATAGAGGACAGGCTATAAATGAACTAAAAAATCCTCATAGGGCACAATAGACCGTTTTCATAATGAATTCTCAACTTTGCCCATAACTACGAATAAACACATTTTTCATTTGCATGTATCTAGTCATTCAGATTCAATGGATGGAATGCACTTTGCATCTATTCGCTGTTGCTACTCGGGCCAACCTTGGACAAGCTTTAGGGTTCCCATTAGCAATGTATTGTTTGAACAACGTGAATAAAATTTACATACATAACGAAAATAGTCTATTAAGCCATACCCCTTTGGTAACTGCAATTCCATGGCAATTTTTAACATCCTACATGTACCTGAACAAGGGTTTACAAAGCCAAAAAATCTAACCAGAGCAAAGAGTTAAACTAATCTCACCTGACATCTTGATGCCTCTGAAGGTAGATTTTGTGAAACTGAATGTCCTCTCGCTTGTTGGCAATATCAGCCTTCATCTCCATGGCGACATGCCGTGGTAAAACAGACAACAGGAGGCGTTCCTGCAGGTGGAGGAATCAAATGTTAGGAAGAGAGGGATTGTTAGAAATGCGATGAACAATTTAAAACTTTCATGGATTCATGTCTCACTGTCACTCACTCTGGGCTATCACTAGTATTCATTTCACGAGGGATGAACTCCATGTGCAATGTTTTTTTTTTTTGGGGGGGGGGGCGCAAAGATATGTACAAACTTGCTTAAAAAGCATACATTTGTGTACTAATAACCTCAATAGCATATGAATGTCGATGAATTTTGAGCATTTTTTAAAATAAGCACAGCTTATCCTGGTGAAAGCTCTGCAGTCAATTGTTCTACCAACCTCACTCACACAACCAACCCCCTTATAAGTCTCACCCCCCCCCCCACCCCAAGTTCCACTTAACGCAACCTCCTCCCCCTTTCTCTCTCTCTCCCTCTTCTCTCCCCTTTGTATTTTATCCGCTGTTCCTTTTCTCCAATTCTCTCCCTTTCAATTTCTTTTTACTCCTTTCAATTTCCTTCTCTGTCCATTTTTCTTCACTTCTATCTTTCCCTCCCTGTCCAGTACTCTCCACTGTTTTCTACACTTACAAGTATTTCTCCCCCCTCTCTCTCTCTTTCTTTCTCTCCCTCTCCCTCCCTCCTGCTTCCTTTCTGTCTGTCTCTCTCTCTCTCTCTCTCTCTCTCTCACTCTCTCTCTCTCTATCTCTCTCTCTTTTTCTCTCTCTCTCCCCCTCCCCTCCCTCCTGCTTCCTTTCTGTCCCCCTCTCTCTCGCTCTCTCTCTCTCCCCCTCCCCTCCCTCCTGCTTCCTTTCTGTCCCTCTCTCTCTCGCTCTCTCTCTCTCCCCCTCCCCTCCCTCCTGCTTCCTTTCTGTCCCTCTCTCTCTCTTTTTCTCTCTCTCTCCCCCTCCCCTCCCTCCTGCTTCCTTTCTGTCCCTCTCTCTCTCGCTCTCTCTCTCTCCCCCTCCCCTCCCTCCTGCTTCCTTTCTGTCCCCCTCTCTCTCACTCTCTCTCTCTCCCCCTCCCCTCCCTCCTGCTTCCTTTCTGTCCCCCTCTCTCTCGCTCTCTCTCTCTCCCCCTCCCCTCCCTCCTGCTTCCTTTCTGTCCCTCTCTCTCTCGCTCTCTCTCTCTCCCCCTCCCCTCCCTCCTGCTTCCTTTCTGTCCCCCTCTCTCTCGCTCTCTCTCTCTCCCCCTCCCCTCCCTCCTGCTTCCTTTCTGTCCCTCTCTCTCTCACTCTCTCTCTCTCGCTCTCTCTCTCTCTGTCTGTCTCTCTTTCTTTCATCCTCTTACCCTCTGCCTCTCTCTCCAGTTCTCACCTTATCTCTGTATCTCTTTCTTTCTAAGTTAAACTTATAATACTAAAAAAGTACTAAAAATAGCTCAAATGTCAATGAGTCTAGGGCCCTTATCTTTTAGTACATGTTATCACAGCTGGAAATTGCAAAAGTTCTTGAATAAGTTTGTGTTGCTTTGAAAAGGATCAAAAACACATGTATTTATGAATCCCAATTTTCCGTCTTTTTGAAAGTGATATCTCCATCGTGTATTACTCCTTTGCATTATTAAATTCCTGAGGTATTTATAGCGGACGTGCCAAAATTAGTACTTTTTTCTGACAACAGGGGAGCCCTATCTCAAAAAATAATCTTGCTGTGGCAAAAACTGGTACAATTATTCCGGGCACACATCTGACCTTTATGACAAGTGTATCAAAAAAAAAGAAGAACGTTATCTCTTCAGAAGATGTGGAACTATTGGACTACATCCCTTGAATAAAATATTTGATACACCGCAGAAGATTGCCGCCTCACAGTTAGGCACCCTCTTCACACTTTTACCACACACACCTTTCCAGGGGTGGGGCACACAGGGAGTTAAGTTAAGTGTGTTAACTCTTTATGTGCCATACATGTATTATTTCACCATTAATGCAGTCAAAACCCACCGAGATTAAAACTTATCTGGCATTCAGAGAATTGACTCACATCTTTATATGCGTGAATTGAATGTGAATGTAAATGTGAATTGAATGTGTGAATTAATCGCCACTTATACACACAAATCCCATAGAGATTCAGTTTATCTTACACACAAAAGGTTAACTGGTACAGCCACACATTAAAAGCACACGATCATCAGTATCATTGAGGAGTAGAGGTGCGTACGGACTTTGCGAAAGGCCAGTTGACCAGTACACATCCCTCACGTGTGTTACTTGCTAGTCAGACTGGGGGGTGTTTGACCAAGCTGTTCGTAAGTTATGAACGACTTTACGAACGACTTGTGATCCCTTCTTGAGCTAAATGTGATACCACACTTTGTCCATTGAGAATCTGATTTAGCACAAGAAGGGATCACCAGTCATTTGTAAAGTCGTTCGTAACTTACGAAGAGCTTGCTGAAACACCCTCCCGGTAACATAACAGATCGAACTCCACAAAGTTGACTGAAGCTATACGAAGGTCTGGTGGAATCAAGGATGTACGAAGGGTATGCTGCACTGCTCATAGCGCACGCCACTCTTTGTGTGTACATGCGCCGTAGCCTATCAAAGATTGCTGCCGATATCACACACACGCAAGATCGCAACTGTCAAAGTTTTACCCATCTTGAGGTTGGGGCAGCGAACACAGTGCCCTCCATGAACAATACTGCACCATAAAAGCTCAGTTGTATGTGCATCTAATTCTTTGTGTACTGGATTAAGTGCTGCTATATGGGATTTGTGTGTATCAATTGAGAAAAAAGTCCCAAGTGGCACTTAAACAGGTTACATTTAGTGCCATATATTTTGTTTTTGGAACAAAATTTAAACCAGTTGATGTTGCCACATAACATTATTTGAGGTGTAAATATTATTGAGATTTGATTACTACTAAGACACAATTGAACACCTTTTATTAATCGAATACCATCGATATCACCAAGGGCATCTAAAAGTTTCCATACAACAACATGGGTTTCCCTTTAAGTATATTGATTTCAGCAGTGTGTATGATTTCTAAACAGGGTCAGACACAAAGCAACCCCTTTTACATGCAGAGCAACTGTTAATATCGATTTCAACATTAAATACCTTGTATTTGCGTTTACACTGCCCTAATTTAACAACCAAATAACAACTGTTAAGATTTATTTTAACAAGACTAACAGATTAATTTCAACATTCAATTCCTTGCACTCGTGTTCACACTGCCAATAATCACATGACTTAAACTTCAGGAAAAGTTCTGATGTAAACAGGGTCCAGGCCACTTTCTGCTCATCTCTGTTCACATCAGCAATAATTATCCCCCAGGGGGTTTCTAGCCATTACAACTAACATGAGCCTGAATATCGACTCTATGATTAATCACTAGAGGTGTTTGCTACCCATATTCCCTTTCATAACCGGGCATGTCTGAAAACAAACACCCGTTGCCATGGTTACCTACTATTAGAAAACAAGAGAGCCTTGTTTGAGGGGCATGAAAGTTGGACACAAAGGAACACAATGACTCCAGCAGGCAGGGTGTATCAGATTCGGGTTCAAATTAGTGCCCGTCTCAATGAGCTACATGCATTCATATCATCTTTCAATTACTTTCTGATAATCTCAGGTCATGTGACTGAGCGCTGCGTAAGTTTGTCTTCATGTTACAAGACAGAGACAAACAGACACACAGACAAACTTGTTCGGCCTTGTTTGGCCAGCAAACTTGGCCCTTTGTTATTAATTTCATGGAGAAAAATAAGTTTCTAACTTCTACATATCACTCCGCCCACGAAGATGGCACATATGAGTGCAATCCATCATCGTAAGATAAAAATGAATTTTCTTTTACATAAACTGTAGTTTTAAGGGGGTGTAACTGTCAACCAGAAGAGTTGCAGAGTTGAAAGAGTGATCGGAGAAGTCAGAGGTTCATTTGCAGGATAAAACAGAAACCAAAATGTTTCCTACTACCTAGCACTTTATAAATGACAATTATGAGCAACTATTTTGAAGAACAGAATACATAAAACATTCAGGTGTAAACACATCTCTCTGATGAATAAATGATGATTAACAATAAGCAAGCTCCACAGAATATTACACTTCCAGTATGTTTTGCAATATTATGGATTGTCTTGTTTGAAATCATCACTGCCTTGCAAATGTATGTAAACATTTCTTTGTGTCACACATATACTATTTTTCTGAAGTATACTGAACTACCAGTAGGTACTTTTTCTAACAATTGGATTATGCCACTTATCTGAAAGCATACCACAATCATAGATATCATTGGGTGTTTTTGTGTGCAAGTGTAAGTTGTTGCTGTTGCTGTTGGGGGGGGGGGGGGGGGGGCTATGTCTGAAGGCATTAGGTAGTTGCACAAGAGCTGCGTGGTGCATTGTGGGATTTCTTTTACAGAGTGCGGCATGGAGAATTATGCCGTTGTAGTGGGGGGGGGGGGGGGGCTCTGCTCCCTCACCCCCCTACCCACCCATTTACCCCACACCCCACGCCAGCCCCTCAAGCTCTGCGAGAATAATCTGGTTTACATTCAATCGACCCGTTTGCAATGCAATTCTAAAAATACGATTCAATATTCCATTCTAAACGCCTCAGAGTCTGCAGAGCGCATCCTTCTTGATCAATGTCAAGGTTGACGCATGAAAGCCACCATCATGAGAAATACTACCTTACAATCATGCCCTTGGGCAAAAAATATTGTTTTAAAAAATGCTCTCTCTCTCATGCTCTGTCTCTCTGTCTGTCTCTCTCTCTCTCTCTCATTCTCTGAGAAGTAGGTATTCCCAGATCACGTCTCGGAGAATCTCTTGTGTGGGAACCTGTTTACCTTGCTGCGTTCACTTTGCTTATTTAACCTCCTCAGTCCCATGTGCATAAACATGTGTAATACACCAACAGGGTTTTCATTACTTGGTGCTGAGAGGGTTTAGGACTGCACAGAATGAGTGAAGGTTCTTGCTGAGAGGCGATCTTGATTACAAAATTGCGGTGAGAGTCAAATCCATAACGATTACATTTCCCCCGCATTCTGAGTTGTTGTTCCTTCCTTTTTAAATAATAGCACCGACTTGAAAAACGTTAATGGAAAGTTGATGATAGAAATGAACAGTGGAATTCGCGCACAAATATCACATTTTTGGCAATGACCACACATTTCTTTCCAAGAAAAGCTTGTTTGTTTGTTACATTCATGCAATTGCGTTTAGTAACTCATAAACAACGTTTCTTGCAAAGGATTTCTCGAGTTCTGAAAAATGGGCATGCATCATCTTGCAGAATCTCCATTTCCGCTACTTCAGCGTCCTAAGTTTCACACATACCGTGTGATTTTTATTTTCAAGATTTTTCTGAATCACTGCACGTTAATGAGTTTTACATCACACCAAAATACTGCCGCATTATAGGGAATGCATCTACAGTGAAAAAACTCGCACACCAACAACTACATAATATGCTTTCGCTCAGTCTTGTCGTGTGTGAATACTAATGCAGCTAGTAGCAAGGTGTTATTGGGAAAGTATATGGAGGCTGCCAGGATATGAATTTAAAAAAAAGACAACCTCTCAACAAATTCTATGACACTGTCATCCATGAAAATATCTATGTGCAAAATTGTGGCATATACAGTAGTGAAAAGCAGAGGAATGAAGGGGAGATTAAACCCAACGACAAGTTTAATCAAGGAGAGAGACACTAGGGCTATCTTCCTTATAAAAGTGTCAAAATAATGTACAATGAACGAGTTTCAGTGAAAAAAAAAGAGTGCCCTATTTACATCATTACCAGACCCATGCAGCAAAAGAGCGTGCTGTTTGGTTCTGCCTTTCTGCATATAAACTTGTTTTTGTGGTTTTCCTTTAATTGAAAAGAATTGGCTGATGTTTGCGTATTGATAAGGTGAACTAACCAGGGAAAGAAATTACCACACTGTGACTTGCAATTCAAAAATCAATTTGATTTGCCTCACGGCCTCACAGCAAGCCACCTCAAGTGCCATCCATCGCTTGCGGTGTAAAATGAGATATTAAAAAACATTATATTTGACTCCAAATTGGCTGACGACGGAATCGTGCAGCAAATAAGTACACATTATTTCTCTGTCATCACACGCTGATCTGTGGTTTTAATCAATCTTGTGACCAAAACCGTGATAGGCAAAATGATGCACTTTAAACTTTGCACTTGTGATTGGTGGAATTGCACACCAGTAATACCAGAAAATGTCATAGACTATTTATCATCTCTGGCTTTATACAAAATGACCATTAAATCAGAATGATTTTTGGAGGATATTTCAGGCGATTAATCACGGTGTTATATCAATCACACAGAGATGATATTAAATGTAACAATCTGTGGCATTGAGGCATGATTATGATATGAGAGAAAAAATCCAAGGAACAGCAATTTGCCTATCATAAAAGGTTAATGTTATGAGGGGAACATGTGCATGCACAATATATATTCCCTGAATTAACTTACAAAAGCAATTGCTGATCAGTCTTACAAAGAGTTGCCATTGATCGCAACTTGATTTGCGATTGAGGTCAATCTCTATACATTAGAGAAAGGGGATTGAACTTATATCACTCCTAATCCATGTCTTTATTCCTGTATTGATATCACTTATTTCTACTCTTTATTTCTACTCTTTAAAAATGCAAAAATGTGGAGTCCTTAACCCTTGACCTACAAGAACCGAATGTTTCCAAAGTATATGGGAATGAGATAATCTGGGTGTAAATGTGTTAGCCACTTGCTGACGGTTTATACATTATCAGGCTTTGTGACGCCTGGTCCTGTTAGAATGCCAAAATGTGCTATGAAACCAAAGGGTATGGCTTAACTGGATCGGTTTATTGCCGTTTGGTCCAATCCCAGTTGGTCCACTCACCACTTCGTCTACAAGGAACCTCTTAAAAATACTATTTCAGATTAAAATACTGGGTTGACTTATCAACAACTCTAATCTACACCATAACCTCAACCATTAACCCTAATCCATACCCCCTACCCTAACCCTAACCCATACATATCAGCATGTGATGGTAGACGAAATGGTGAGTGGACCAAATGGGATTGGACCAAATGGCAAATTACCATTGGGCCCGATAAGGAATACAAAGTTTATTCAAAGCCTGTCTTATATTGTCCGTACAGCAGATTATGCGGCATAGTATCTGAGTGGAGAAAAGCCGGTCTGCACATATGGGGGCTCAGTAACGAAAGATTTAAGAGGCTTAATACAACTTGCACTATAACTGCAGTCATACGAGATGGGTATCAGGAGACGGCGGCCCAGCAGTCACGGCAGGAATTAGTTGGAAAATGTCGTCTGATGCAGAGCTCTGCCTGCGTGATGCAGCAGTGAGCCTAATTCGCAATCAGCAAAGCCACATTACTGCAAACTGGGGGGGAAAGAGATTCGGAAAGGTGGGCCTGTCCTCATAGAGTCAATCTCCGTGGAGGTACGATAGTTGCGATGCGCAACCACGACAATAGAGACTGCACAGACTTTACAGTTCAGACCTTGCTGCATATGTTGTGTCAAATACTGTGAGTTTCGACCTGGAACCCACCAAAGAGCTCTGAGCACTGTAACTTGTCATAGTAGTTGCGATCAAATAATGCTTATAGCTGCATGATTGCGGTATCAATTTACGGAAGAGTAAAGAACCTCCACCACCCCCCCCCCCCCCCACACACACACACACCTTTGATGAGATTAATGTTCCAATGCAAGGCAGGAGGGGTAAAATTCTTCTGGGCTATGTTGCAATGGCAATGGACACTCATTCATTGTGCCTGTTGCCATGGTAGTTACCATTGATAGTAAATTACAATAATTGAAAACCTAGGAATACAACATGGCCCGGACAGTTCCACGGCCGGACAGGTGGGAAAAGTATCGCGACAGTGAGGTCGTGATGTCCGAGGTTTGCGGGATGGCGGCCAGCATTCCTGCGAGGCAGCAATTACTGGCTTGTAAATGGGAAGTCGGTCCCTAGAGTGCAAGGACCCCTCGTTCGTAACCAGGTTCTTGCGGGAATGAGTAGCAATTTCTGCCCAACTGTCTTCAATTACACACGAATCTCATTAAAGTCAGGTGATCGTTGCCCAAGAGGGTGACTCTTGAGAGAGTGTTTCCCGCCTGTACAAGCTGGCATCAGGTGGATTGTGTATGCGCACCTGTTTGCAATGTGTGAGTAACTTCTGTTTACATTCAAGTTTAAATGCTCATTCTGTAATGTACGTCTGCCCATGGCTTATCTATTCACTCAATGTTTTTAAAATAGGTTTCACTCATTTTTCTGCTTAGTTTTAGGATTTCACTCCTAGGTTGCATCACCAACTTTGAAATAACATAAGACATTTTCAAGTTTACTTTAATACAGGGTGTTAATGGTTTAGGGGATCTTGGACAAGATCATCCATTTATATCATTTACCTCCTTCCACTGTAACAGGTACCCATAGGTAGGGTGCAGCAAAGTGGGTGAGGAATAAATGTATAATGTTAACAGAAGCAAATTTCGCAGTGGGGTTTGAGCCAGGGGTGGTATTATGAAAGAAAGTGAAATAAAAAAATCTCTTAGCTAAGTAAGTTGGCATTCTAAAAAAACCTAATACTGGAAGTAAAAAAACTCCCATCAATCGCAGTTTAGGATCATAGGGGACTTAAGTCATATCTGTCTTAGGTAGCTGAAGTCAGTTGGTAAAGTAAAAAAAAAAACTGTGCCAATCACAATATAGGATCATATGAGACTCAAGTCACATCTGTCTGAGGTAGCTGAAGTCAGTTGGTATTCAAAAAACTGTGCCAATCACAGCATAGGATCATATGTTTCATAGGATCACTGAAGATCATCTTCAAAATACCACTCCTGGATCCTCGCAATCCTCAGTTATGGCCCGTATTCAAAATGGTGGTTTCACTTAAAACGCATACTAAATGTAGACTAACTTTATGGGGTACACAATAAATCATTTGACGCTGTCACAACGTCATTAATTTTCATCACAGAATCACAACAGTGGGTGATTTGAATTATTAATTCTAATTATTATGTGGACAAACTCAGTATTGATTCAGAGGATGAATTTAATGATATTGAATCAATAATGTTTCATGTTGTTTTATTTGGTGTTCTTTACAGTTACTCCAAGTTTAGTCCACTACCGGTATGTGTTTGAAACCTCTGTTTCGAATACGAGCTTGATTCTACAGAATGCCAGACGCGATATAAAGATAGCGTCCATGACATTTCAGAAATCTATTTCCCCTCGAATGGGATCGCCAGCTTGATGAGATTAAGTTTTAATATTTAAACACAACATGATCTCTCATACACAGAAGCCCAGACGTCTACCACACCGACATAAACATGCATGCATGGGACCGCCTGTTCTCTGCTCATTATATAAGTACAGTCTGAGACCCCATCAGTGCCTGTGCTTATTAGACACTGCGTTCTGTGAAGAGAAAGAGGAACTCGCTCCAATTAATAAAACAAAACATGGCTTTCCAATCAAGGGTCGGATTATACGGGAGTACATGGAAAGGGGATAACTACTCTAGCGGCTGAATGCATTATCTAGGTAACAAATAAGCACTGTCCTCGCTGCCTGGTATCTGTTGAGATGCACAAAACATGCCACCAATCCACCAGCCCATTCTGTGTGCCACCTAATGGTGATGCTTTATGGTGCCGTCTTTTGGTAAATAACAGCACTTTATATTTTATGAGACACTAAAATATTAACAGCTGTTCTTCCTATCAATAGCATTTATGCATCTACTGATATGCCAGGCAAACCTCAGCCCATTGTATGGTGACGTTATATGTTGCCGTCTTTTGGTAAATAACAGCACTTAATATCTATGAGACACCTAACTATTAACAGCTGTTTGTTCTATCAAAAGCATTTATGTATCTGCTGATATGCCAGGCAAACCTCAGCCCATTGTATGTGCCGCCTTATGATGCCACCCTATGGCAGCTAATACGAGGCACTTGTAGTACTTGTTGCGGCTGCTTTATCAATTATATTTATTTATCTGATGTTATATCCCTTCTATGAATATTCATGAGTGTTCTGGGAACGTGATTGGTCAATTGATGCTTGCAGACTACAAAATAATTTGACTATATTTGCCCAAGCCGCAGGAAATTTTTTTTTTAAAAATGAATCGGGCTCCTACGTTCATCGCTCAGAGCAATATTCACGAAAAACATCCACTCCGAATTTGATCACTTTCTTCGTATTTGAATTGTTGATAGATGCTATAAAGTCCTCTTTTGCCACTTGCAGTAGGTCAAACCGAACTCGGTCATAGGAGGTCGCCATGTTTGCTTACATTCTCGGTCGGTCGGAACTGAATGGACGTATGCAGTACGCGACGTGTCTCAAATTTACCCAGGATGAACTGATATCGGGACAGACGGAAAAGTCCAGCGCAGAGCATGTGTGGCCTGCATGCTACAATTTGTTATTGTTTTACAAAAGGGATATAAAACAAATATACCAAACTTTGAGTTCGAAAGTAAAGTGGAAATTATCTATCTTCGGAGGGACTGGCATAAGTAAAAAAGCAAAAAATAGTACTATATATGCCAGATAATTTCCACTATACAATCTCACAGCTTGATATATTTGTATATTACATAAGGCCTACCTCTGCTAATATTCTATCCATAGCTGGGGTACTACTTTTGACAACAATGCTCATGTACTTACCAGTGTTTAGCACCACAAGGCACTTTCCCATTACATTATCATGTCTTCCACTCTTTAAGTGCTAATATTAATGTTTTCCCCAGTAAAAAAGCGTACATTGCACAGATGCTTCATTTCATCTGGCACTGAAAGGGTAAACTTATGTCAAAATGTGAGATAAAAAGTTGTGATCATCAAATCCTTGAATGGTCAATATTCTGCTATCGAATGGTATTGTGACATTACAATAGGATGTTTCATCAACCGATCCTTAAATTGGCAACAGGGTATATGATGGGATGAAACGTCTTCTGGAATTCTCATAGGAGCAATAAAATGAGAAGTTGTGTCATGATGCACAGCACAGCCACATTGAGATTGTGTTTGCAGTCATGTGTGCTTATGGTCTCATACACGAGTACACTAGACTTGAATCTGAATGTTGCTGCGCAGTGCATGATGGGATATTACCCCGACACAGTATCGAGAATTTAAGTTTTTAAAATGAAAGTGGCCAAATCCTAAAATGAGGAGCAATCCACTTCATCCAAACCTACTATTCCCATTTGATAAGACGTTATTGTTTGCTCCATAATTCAATGCACACTGATCCATTTTGTGTGCAAAGTAGAAGTACAGGTCTTGAAGTAACAGACAAGAATACTTAACTTTTCAAGATTGAATCATTATTTTAGAATAGCAATTTGGGTGAGAAAAGTTTTCTGTGGTACCTTTGTCAATAAGTTTGTACATGGTTATTTGGGGGTTTTTTTTCAAAGAAGCTTGCACATCTTATTTTGTTGCCAAACACTGTTGGCACTGCAACGAAGTGAAATCAAAGCTGGTGAGAGCAATACTAGTGCCAAATAACATAAAATGTTATACTCTAGAATGAGATAATAATGTTCACTGTAAGTATAGCCATAATGTATGTTGGTGCCTGAGTAAGCGATTGCAAGCCTCTTGCTGCGTTTACTGATCCGATTAGCTAGTCTTTCTCTCTCTCTCTCCTGCACGAATGTTTGGTTTCATCGCCATCAGTGGCTGACGTTTGTTCAAGCGGTGGCAGATACAGTTGTCTGGGTCGTCTGGATGGCCGATCGGTTGGTCGGTCGGTCGGTCGGTCGAATAGCAGCGTCGCCAGGGCCGTGTTTACCCGGCCGACCGGCACTGCGTTTGAAGCGCAGCGTTAATTCGATAATCAATACTCCCGGCCCCTTGCCCGAACTTACATCACCTATCGCTGCCTCGTATTTTTACAGCTTTGAGGTGGAAAGTTAGCCAGGGGGGGCCTGGTCTGTATACTGCTGCAGGGGCCACGCAGGGGGGAAATGGAAAATTGATAGACTTTTAGAGAGAACGAGAGAGAGATAGAGGGAGACAAACAGAAAAAGTGCTATTCATAGCTCACCAGGCGCATACGTACACAGCAGATCACACGCTGGGCTAACAAACCGTGGGCATACATGTGTATCTCATTTGTTTGAAATTCATCTCATAGACCGGTTTGGCTCCATGTTAGCGGTGCTCCATGTAAGCTAGATGTACCCGCATACTGTGGATGGAGTGTTATTTCAGAAGCTAAATCAATTTTGTCTGAATGATGTACATGAACAAATCCATGGATCGTATGTGGCAGGGTACTCAGCCGTCCGTCCCGGAGAACGACATGGAATCCAAGTTTAAACTGCGAACCCCTTGTATGTTGGATAAACTGCTGTTGTATGAGATTTGTTCATATTACTTGTGAAAAATGACCTACATGGCTCACATGGCCTGGGAATGTGGCGAGATGGACTCCACTGGTAGAGAGTTTGGCATATAGTCCAAGTTTCTAACTGCTTAACTCTTTGTGTATCAGATATACTGCTCTGCTGGATATGATTTGTGTGTATTCCTTGTGAAAAATGAGACATGTGGCTCCCAAAGATTTATAGGAAAGGTTTGTGAAGTTACTGGAGAGTGCATTGTTAGGTTTGCTCCACTGGTAGAGAGTTCAACATGGAGTCCAATTTTCTAACTTTTTAAAGGGCAGGTTGGTGGAGTGGTGGTAGAGAGTTTCACATGGAATCCTGTAAGAACAGGATTAAAACTGGGTGGAGTGCACAGATACTTGATGCCCCCCCCCCCTCACTACCAGATATTCAGAGGGACATTGGTAATTTGCTAAGAAGGAACAAAATGCCCGAAGCTGTTCCTCTCTTCTAGATGTTAAAAATGTACCACAACTTTCATATTATTTAATCAGCTCTTCCTCAAGCTTTCGCCAAGCAATATATTAGCTATGTTACTCTAAATAATTTTTTTTTTATCTTGCATGCAATTGCCTTTCATCAATCAATTGTTACTTTTATTTGATACATAGTTTCCATCTAACAGTAATTTGCTGTTTTGGACATGTTTGAAAAAGTGAAACAAAACACATCCACCTCCTTAATAGCAAAGGACTTAATAAAGATAATTTAACCCATAGACCTAAGAGCTCAGTAAGGAACTGGTTAATTCCTCCTGAAGCCAACACGAAGCTGCTCTGTACAAGTTACATGCATTTGAAGTGCGATACTGCAGTAGGAGCACTTCAAGATTTAACCCTAGCTGTTAGTCCCACAGGCAATAAACAGAGTTTGTGATTGACATGGCATATGGCACATATGCTTGGTATTGAAGGGGTTAACACGGGCTAAATGCATTTCAAGTACAAACAGGGGCAGCAACCTCCCGTCTGAATGGGAGTCTTGCCCTCGGCGCAATGTGGCGCTACAATGTCACGCCACAACGCACGCATTTAAGTAGCATTTCCTGTCGACCCCATAGCGCTCTCTGCATCCGAGTTCTATAGACCCATCCCTCCGGGCAATCTCCTCTCAATATTCATCTCCTTCTCGCTCACTCGCTCGCTCGCTCTCTTCTCTTCTCTTCTCGTAAGAGCCAAGTATACTCTGCGAGTGGATTTTGCAGTATCAAACTTTTCTGCAGCGTGGGTGCCACTACGCTGTACAAGCAATATCCATGCTTTAAACAAGGAGATAGAGGATCTTGACCCGTGGAAAGGGTCATTTATAAAGGTCAATTACTCAGTCGGTGGTTAACACTGGCAACCCCAATTACATAGCAGCACAATAAATGGGTGCATCTTTTCTGTGAAGTTTTGAAATACTATGACAGCACCTTTGTCCTCTGTTGCTAAATACTATTCTGATTTTGTTCAACTAAATTTTCACTCTTCTGTTTTGTTAAGCACATAGAGAAATGCAGTTACGCCTAAGTATCAAACGCTATACAAAAATGTTTAATTATTATCTTCATTAAATGGGAATTTGATAAGAGGAGGCCTTTAACTGATCCATGCTGCATATATTTAACACTAAAATTAAACTTGTTTTTAATCATAAATACTATGGCAACCAACATCTACAATACTCAAAGCTCATTGAAAATTCCACACAATAATTAATATTAGTTTAATACAAGCCAAAATGTCATGAAATGAGGCTCTTTTCCAATACAGCATCTTTCAATACTCCTGCTTACTAAATTGCACAAAATTGGGCAAATAATGAAGTGGTATCTATTTCAAGCTGATCATTAAGTTAGAAAAAAATTGGCTGCTGTACATTACACAAATAAAACAAGCAGTATAAATGCACAACTGTAACATTCATCCAATTCTTTACAGAGTTGTATAAGTATCAAATTTTTACCCAAACCCTTTTTTTTAATGCAGTGCATCTGATCAAGAAAGCATTGCTATTCAACAAGTTTCCTGAGGAAGCACATCTCGCACAGCGTCATGTTTATTACATGGCTCTTCACTCCCTCCGCATGCCAACCTCAAAGAGCTGAAGACACCGCGTCAAAACAACCTTCCCAAGGTGCATTCTGATCCTCACACCGATCTCCACACGAATCTCATCACCAACATACACCACCGCAAACCTCCTCCTCCTTCTCCTCCTCCTTCTCCTCCGTGACCCGATCTTCACGACACCCCATGCCCCAACCGCGATCGAGACCACGACCGGAAAGGAAATATGCCGTGCCAAAAACTGCGCTTTCTTCAAGTGGCACCAGGCCTTCACAAACCCCGAACCGCCCCCCTCTCCCACTACCACCTCACTGAACGACCAATGCACTGCTAAGATATGCGGCCACGCCGATGGGCACATGCAATTGAATAGCCAAAATGGTTTTAGAAGACTCGTTGATGGCCGATTCACTTACCATCCATATTTTTCCATCGCATATAAGTTTCTGTGATTCTCCTCAAGAGAGAGAGAGAGAGAGAGAGAGAAGACAGAAATCCACCCATTTTTTACCAAACAACTTTGCACGTGCTCCGTACACCGCAGTGTGTGTTGCCAACCAACAGTATATGAATAACCTATTTTATAAATGGAGAGTAATGAATGAGGCACGGAACGCAATTGTGGTCAGTCTTGCTTGACTAGCAAAATATTCAGTGCATAATTCAAATTATTGGAGTGTATTCCTTGACAATCAAAGATTTCAGGTGTATGGACAAATGTGGGCACTACACGAACATGGCATGGGCAATACTGCTGTAGCAGAGATAAATTCTGAACATTTAGTAGGTCTTTATTTCAATTGTGGCGGAGGTGGGTAGAGAGTTTATGGGGAAGCAAATGTCCAGATGTTCAGATTATTTGGGAGTACATAAATCATAAATAAGACAAAGCTTTGAACAGCAACAAATTTCAGGGCTCATTAATCAAGATTTGTCAACACAAACACCTTTAAAGTAATATACAAATTTCAGGGCTCATTAATCAAGATTTGTCAACACAAACACCTTTAAAGTAATATGTCTGCTTTTCCCCATTTCTGTATCCATGTTTGTTTTTCTTACTTTCATGCAATTTAAATCAGAGCTGAATTCCCCTTCAAATGTATGGCGCCTGAAACAGCCAGTGGCCAAATTTGATTTATTATCAGCAATGTTGGTGTTATGAGCCAAACAGGGAGGGGGGAAAATCTGATCCATCTTGTATAAATGAGACAGAAAAACAAATGATGATTCCTGTCTGATCCATATAAGGAGACTATATAGCTTGGCAGAGCTCCATGCAAGAAAGCACAATCAGTCAAAACGTCTAGAAAATTGCTGGTGTATTTAGACAGAACACATCGTAAGTGTGTGTTCACATGCTGCTTATAAGACCATAGCTACCATGAGAACTAATTTTACGGTTGGTCTGACTTTCAGTTGTTCAATTGCTATAATTCTGTATGTGCAAACAAGTCCAATCCCCTATAGATCTCTATTGTACAGAGGTAAGATTGGTAAATTGCAAGAAACATTGCAATAAATTCCAAAATTTTTAAACGCAGGACCCAGATTCAAGATAAATGCTGCATCAGGACCACGTGTCATACAGGTTAGCCACTATCTAAGATAACCATAATTGAGAGATGAGCCCCAATGAACCAATGAGCCTTTTACATTTACAGCCATTGCCAATGTAGTTATCATCAATAATAAGTTACAACAATTGAAAACGTATCATAAACCATGACCAAGATTTGCACCTAAACCTGAACCCCACTCCCGTCTTTTGATCCCAATCTTAGTAGTGTGCTCACTCGAGTACCAACCAGCTTGTTAACTTCCTCTCCTCCTCCCACCCCCCCCCCATCTCTTCTCATTTTCGCTTGTATTTTCTTTATAATATTTTTGTATAAAGTGTAGGTAAGGGTTATATATCAAAACAAGCAAGTATTGCTTTGAGTGCATGTTATATTGAGTGTTATCTTCTGCATTTGTTTTGTTGTTTTTTTATAAGAAAGGTGTGGCAACCCTTCAAGCTGTAAGCTTATATTGTCAGACCTCTGTATGTTCCACTGTGTACAAGTATGCTATATGTACATCTCAATACTTAGTACATATCTTTAATAGATTATTATTTGTCACATGTATACTTTATATGCCATTGTTTGTGTCGCATTGTTTGTTATTGGTGAACTATGCAGGAATGAATAAATAAAACAAAAAATAAATAAAAAAAATAAATTCTTGATCATTTTACGGTCACAGGGTCCCAAATACAAGTAGAAAAATGTATATAACATGTATGCATGACCCAGATATGCACCTACAACTGACACCCCCTCCTTTGTTTCCAATCCTATTAATGTGCTTTAGCCCTACATTTATACCTTCTACCAACCAATCCTCAAACCACCAGGTAAATTCTTTATGAGTTTGCCGCCAGAAGACCTGAAATAGAAGAAGCAAAGTGTTAAAACGAAACATAGCTTCGTGCAGTGTGACCGTGGCTTTCGTGTGTGGATTGACGTCAAGTTGGCCACAAATCAATACCTCTAGAACGATATTGAAAGTGATCCCCTACTTGAAGTCACATTTGGAATAGATTGACCTGAAAACATGAATGATTACTCTGGTTGAGGATGACGCTGCTTTCCGTGGGTGAAGTAATTGATTCAGATGGAAAAATCTTTCCGACGGAGAATGAAATATAGTAAGCCAATAACGCAAAATGCTGTCCACTTTCCCTCTTCTGTAAAGAAAATTTATAGGTGAATTATGATTGACAAGATGGCATATTTCCATATTTCTTTGGATATCCCTTTGTAAGCTGTCATATTAGTCATACATTCTTTATGAAAATAGATGCCGTGAAATCTGCCTTCTACGAATATTGACATTTTCACTTGAAACCTTGCAAACTAACTCTCATGCTGAATTCCACGTAGTGTGGTTTAACAGTGACATCTAAGTTGCGCAGTTTGAGGCTAGCAATTGAGATTCACAACTGATTTCTTGGAAGTTAAAAAGAGAAATTGAACCTTCTACAGAAGTTTATGTCTCTTTTTAAGTTTAAGAAAATCATTTTCCTCAAATTATTACGTTATGCAAAGGATATGCATCATTTTACCTGTATATTTGACACATCATTACAAAAACGTATTTACACATATACCTCAATGAAATTAAATATTCCTTCACTGTAAACAGAAAAAAGAGTAATTCATGGAATTATACAGCACACAACGTACATATGAGAGAGTACCTTGCACATGATGTCACAAAATTAGAATTTAAAATGATAAAAACTTTCTTATCCCTTAAGGGATTTTCATAAAACCTTCACTTAATATGTTTCTTTCATGTTTCTGCTTTTATTGAAACACACTTAACTTCAGGGTGAACTCTCCCTTTAATATCAGTGTAGCACAAAGCCTTCCTTCCAGACTGTAGAGCATTAATAAACCAAACAATTTAATTATGGGGTCTGGCTGCAGTAGACTATCAATCAATCTCAACTTCTTCTCCACCTCCCTAGACAGAGCAAAGAGGAGAATGATACAGTGACTAGTCTTAGCATACCAGACTCTATTTTTCAGTTGGGATCAGAAATGTCTAGCAGCCTGGTACTCAGACTATGCATCAATCTCTCCTCTCTGGAGTGACTCAGGTGTTGCTCAAGACATACAACGTAATGGGATCACATCCATGCTGAGAGCTGATCAGCACGTTTTGCTGCTTGTGGTCTGATGTGCTTCGTGCCAGACGAACTAATTACATCCTGACACAAAAGCCTGCGCATCACTTATATACATTCACACGTACATGTACACGTCACTTGCATACATTCACACGTGCATGTACACATCACTTGTATACATTCACACGTACACGTACACATCACTTGCATACATTCACCCATACACGTACACATCTCTTGTATACATTCACACGTACACGTACACATCACTTGTATACATTCACACGTACACGTACACATCACTTGTATACATGTACACGTACACATACACATTACTTGTATACATGTACACGTATACGTACACATCACTTGTATACATTCACACATACAATACACATTCACACACGCAATATCTTTTGTGCCATTCCCATTCAGTCATAAAATATACAACACAATTCTAATACTGATGCAAATAAGGGCATGCCAACTACAGATAATGGCCCAAATACAAATATATTTTAAAAGCATGACTATAATTTTGGAAAGACACAAAGAAAACCAATCAAAAGCAATTTTTAATGTAAACAAAATGATGAAAAAAATCTCCCTTTTTCACTGTAACTTTTATACTTGAATGAGAAAATGCATTATTGTTTATTGAACCAAGTTGAACACAATTATGCTAATTGTACTGATAACTAAGTTAAGAGCACATAGTTTTTCTGTGCAAATGCGACAACAGAGAATCATATATCCTTGAGTACAATCTAGTCATCAAAGTTTAATCAAGGGCCACCATCTAACTTATTCTATGCAAATCTAATGCAGTGAGGTTAACAAGGACTCGCCTTTGTTTATCAAGGATATCAAACAAGGTTCCCAATGAATTAATTACCTGCTAGCTATGAATATGAATGCATTGCTTTGAGTTGGGAGTAGAAGATTGAAGGGGCAAAGCAAAGAGATAAGGTTGCCACAGGCCGTGATTACGCCCATATTGTAATCTGATTGGAAGATTTGATCATTAAGATTTCATACAAATTTCATTCAGATATCATACATTTTCATTTTGCCTTATACCATGTATACCTTGAATTATAATTTGTATAAGCATGTATGCATTGTTTTTAATTGAAATGAAAATGAATGAAATGAAATAAAAAATACAGAGAAGCCAGCTAGATTTGATCATTCAGATTCCTTTTAATACTATGAAACCTGGTTTACGGACAAGGACCATGTTGCCTATAGGTTTTTCGTAACTTACCCTCAATCGTAACTATCATGGCAACAGCCAATGATCTCTCATTATTGCACCTATTGCCATGGTAGTAGCCATTGATGGTAAGACACAATCATTAAGAACCTATAGGCAACATGACCCAGGGGTCATATTCATGAAGTCTTACTCGCCTAGTTAGTTACTAAAACGTATCTAGCTGGAAACACTTCAGCAACTAACTATGCTTAGGAAGATTTCGTGAATATGGCCAAAGCTGTAACATTTATATCATTTATTGTTTCCATTGAACCTCATTCCTATTTGGAACCTATACTAAATTGGCCTGTATAGAAAGACCACCAGCTTTATAAAGACCGCATTTCTTGCCTCCTTTGAGTATTCTTTCTAAACAGGTTCCACTTTTTATGAAATCAGGGCCCTGTTTCACCAAGATGTTCACAAGTAACAGACGACTGGTGACCCGTTCTTGACATACCCCAATCGTTGAGAATCTGATTTGGAACCCAAGAACAGGTCACCAGTCATGCGTTAAGTTGTGCGTAACTAATGCGCATAATGGTGAAGCACCCCCAGGTCACACTTCTGGATTCAAATAGGGTATATAACTCATGATTAGCATTGTTTTCAATTAGAACCGTACGTATCAAGGGACACTATTTTCTATTTTCTTTGGTGACCATATCAAGAAATAAGACCTTAACTTGTTGCTTACGTTTAGATTTTCAGGCTTTGTGAACCCTGGTCCAGTCAGAATGTCAACATTTGCCATGGAACTACAGTAACCAAAGGGGTGTGGCTTAATTATGTCCTAAAAACATGTTTCTAATGATACAAATGCATACAGGTAGGTAAAATGGTACATATTCTTTTGAGAAACTTGACATTTTAAAGAAAAATAGTTCACAAATTATAGATTTAAGAATTTGAACATTCATAACTCCCATATTCTTTGACGGATTTTTGTCAAACCTTGACTAATTTGATTTAATGTTTCTGCTTAAAGACAGCCCGTCCCTTTTTCAGATCACCACAAAACCATCGAATCATTGGCAAAACATATAGAGAAGTGTTAGCAAGCTGTATATTCATAATTTGAAACTGATACGTAGTGTAAAATTCAAATAATGCACGTAAACAACGTCTGACTAATAGTCTTTACCTCAGGCTCTTAGCAGTTTGTGTTGACATATCTGCTTTATTGATTAATCTGTTTTTTAAATTAAAAAAACGCATTATGAAAAAGATTGTTCTATAGAAGGAATCATCTCCAAAAGTTGGTAATTACTCATAAAATTAGGATTTCACACATGCATAATAGCCACGTAGATACTGTAACAAAGACTAATACTTTTTTCGTAGTACGAAAAAAGTCGGTTTGAAATTTAACGGCTGAAATTTTTCCATATACAGAAAGCTTCAACATGCGATATTCTTAGAAATGGTCTTGAATCACACTTTCTTCAATTTACGATCGTGATAGACAATTTCCAATTTTAAGTTTGCAGAAGGGACGGGCAATCTTTAATCATAAAAAACAACTTACAATAAGGGTGGAATTTCTCTTAAAGTTCAGCATAGACCAATATCGGTATCATCAATAACCCTATGAATGCAAAATCAAATGAATTATGCAGATAAGCAATGCCACAATGCCACTAGCAGAATATGTAACTTGATAAAAAAGAAAGACTCCACCGAGAGACAGGTAATATCAGATAAATATGACATCTATTTTTATCTCTGCCTCTGTTCCCTCCCTTATCTTATTCAATCTTAACTGGCTCCCATCCCCTCCCATCATGCACGCTGTTTGAACACTGCTCAAAACTGCCTGGAACTGTACATACAACGCAACTGGTTTCAAAAAGGGCAAATATAATTTCTTGTGAATAATACACACATGCTCAATGCAGAGATAGGAAACTTCAGACAAGTATGTGACATATATTTTTATAGCTGTCGCTATTCCCTTATCTGATTCCATTTTCACTTTATACCCACAGTACATCCATTTCACATGCTGTTGACTCTTTATGTGCCAGTTTAAATACTGCGCTCTGCATTTTGTGTTAATCATTTGTGAAGGTTTGACGAAATTCTGTTAGAGGATTAGAAAGTTATGATCATTTAAAATTTCAGTTATATGTCGTCACGTGCAAGGTGCTCTCCCTTTTGTTGTGTGCTATATGATTCCATAAATTGCTCTTTTTTGTTTTTGACAATGGAATCATTTTTTTTCATAAAGGTATGTGTGTAAAAACGTGGTTCAAATGACGTATCAAATGCAAAGGTAAAAGTATGCATATCTTTTAGAGAAATTTGATATTTAAAAAGATATTGTACACAACATATGGGAGAGCACCTAACACATGACGTCACAAAAGCAAAGCTCTAAAAGATCATAACTTTCTTTTCCTATGATAGATTTTCAAGAAACCTTCACTTATATATTTCTTTCATGCATCTGCTTTTATTGAAACTACTGTAATTTCAAGGTGAACTATACCTTTAAAGACCCATTCACTTGCTGCACATGCTTGCCAATGGTAATGATATAAGTTAAATGTCTGATTGATGATTGGATAAAAAAAGGTAATTTTCCACACATTTCTGTCTCCTCTTAACTTATTATGTCATTCCTTGCCCTGTGAAGTGTATGTTTACATGACATGTCCAGTCCTTGGTTTGTAAAACACACACACTTGCTGTGTGATTGTTTTTCCACCCGCCACTCACTCCCCATTCCCTGTTTCTTTGATTCTATTTGGCCCTGAATACATCCAACTCAAAGGTTGCTAAAGAATACAAGATGGATGGATGGAGAGCAGAATGTCTGCAAGGGTTGTTTTTTGTTTCCCTCCATCTCTCCCCTTCCCTGTTTTCATTTCAGTCTCTTGGGCTAAAGATAAACATGGAGTAACAAACTTAAAAGTCATAAAACACAAGACAAGTCAAAATTAGATTTATCTAAATGGTTCCCCCTCCTTTTTTTCACTTCACTCCTTTATTTCTCTCTCTCTCTCTCTCGCTCTCTCTCTCACCAATTTGCCCGCAGACATACAAATATAGTATCAGACTTAAGGGTTGCTAAAACACACTGCGTCATTTGGAAAGGAAATGTCCCAAAGGGGTTTCCCCCCTTTCCCTTCACTCCTCCGCTGCACTTCCTTCATTATATTTCTTAAAAAGCCCTGCAGACATACATGCAGAAGTGGACAACTTACAGGTGGCTAAAATGCACAAGATTTCTCCCTTCACAACATAGCCTGAGTCTAAGGCTGTTGGGACACCGTTTAATAGAAACTCTAGGAATTACATTTGGGTATAGAGCTAGCAAGACTAACTCTCCTGCTCCTAGTCCAAGCCAGGTAATAACTATACCTCAATGAGTCTCCTTCAGGCAGACCTGTTTTGAATCCACACTGCACTTGTGATTGGCGAGTTCGCAAGAAAAATGTCCAAGAGGCTGGATGGTAGGCTACCTGCATGCACACCTTTCTCTGTACTTCCCCTGAAGGGAGCTATGTAGTATCCAGTGCATGTCATGCTTATTGGGATGGGTGATGTCCACTCAAGGTTTGATTCAATCAGGGCTACTCCACAGCAGGAGAGAGAGAGAGAGAGCCCTGGAAGGGCACTTCACTGCCACAACTCTGGGGGCGACGGACCTACGCTCGCTGTTCGCCCGGCCAGCTCCTTCTTCTTTCCTTCTCATTTTGATGGGTTTCGTTGGGAAGAGACCTCTCATGCTAGCCACCACATCTCCCCAGGGAAACTCCATTATCAGCCTGTACGTGTGATAGGCAGCTCTCTACAGGGGTGGGGAAGGGAGGGGGTTGGGAAGAATATGGGTACCTTAGTCCCTTCAAGAGCAGGGGGAAATGTCCTAGAAACTCACGTTAAGTGTTATATCACCTCAAAGAATACCCCATTACCAGGCTGTCCTTGTGACAGGCAGGTCTCTACAAGGGTGGGGGACGGAGGGAGGGGGGATAGGAAGAGGAGACCTCAGCCACTATGAGAGAGTGTGTGCGTGTGTGTGTGGGGGGGGGGGGGGGGGTCCTAGAGTCTCACCTCCAAAGGAAAACCCCATTCTAACAATGTCCTTATGTGCTGGGGAGTGGTAGTTGAGTAGGGGGCCTCAATCGCTATAAAAGCAGGGGAAAATGTCCTAGAAATTCATGCACCTGTCCTACCCCTCCCCCCTCCCCCCACCCCTCACATCCCCCCCCCCCCCCCAGTATCCGGCTGACCTTGTGACAGACATATCTCTGAAGTTGTGGGGAGGATTGAAGGTAAAGTAATGGGAATGTATATAGGCTTTTGTAGCCTCTTATCTCTTATCCCTGTGACTGTCTCATATCCTGGAGGAAACACCCATTATAACTCTGCCCTAGCTGCAGGTAGGTCTCGTGAGGGGTAGGGGAGGGGATGATGTGGGGAGAGGATGATGAGGGGAGGGTGGGGGGGGCTCAATCGCTATTACAGCAGGGGGAACCCCTAGAAACTCATGCTTACTTCTTATGTCTATGTTACCAGACATAGTTGTTAACAGACTGATTTATGTCCATGCACCTCACAGCCTAGTACCTAGGCTAGCATTCATGTACAACAGGTTCATCTCGCTATCATAAGCAGAGGTGATATTAATCCTTGACAGAAGAAATACAAGAACACCTTCATCAAATTCTTCTTTCCTTTCATTTTCTCTTTTCCCGCGAGAAAAATAAACAATTCCTCATGGCTGGAGGGAGAAGGGACGGAAATGCACGCGGCTGTTGGTCCTTTACGGGTGAGGAGCCGACCGCATTGCACCGCACCGCGCCAAGCCGCGCCAAGCGGAGCAGCGTCTGGTTCACACAGGGTCACACCGCCGATGCCACTCAACGATCCATAACTCATTTAACCGTGTATTTGGCGAGAGTAATTCCCTGGAAACAGGCCCACCTGACGGCTTACCGCAGATAGTCTCCCATGCCAGGCACTTCATCGCTTGGGGAATAAATCTATTTTCCAAAAAAATTCCCTGCTTATTTTAATTCTGTGTGTGTCATATGTGTGTATTTTGACAAGTAATACACACAAATCCCAATGAACAACAGGTTATCTAGTACACAAAGGGTTTAAACAAGACTCAACATACGAGAACTAACTAGTTTTTCATTACCCAATGGTCAATGCAATTGTGAATCTATATATAGTCTTAAAAGCCAGGCGCTTCGTCGCTTGGGGAATAAATCTTTTTCCCAAAGAAGAATTTTAAAAATCCACTGCTAATGTTATTTCTTTGTGTTCCCACACATGCCTTTCTTGCCACAAGTACTACATATACAACCCACGAAGCAGCAGTTCAAATGGCACATAAAAGGTTAAACAAGACTGCATACCAAATATGAAGACTACAGTGTACTTCATAACGCAGAGGTCAATAACATTGTGATTTTCAAAATAATCTGCAGACACAAAAGGGATTTAAAGTTTTCATGCATTTTTTGTGAGACTGATTTGCAAAACCTTTAAGAAAATAATAGCATTTGTATGTTGGCCAGTTCTTATTTAATTAAGTTGGTAGTCCTCAAAGTTTGTCACTCAAAGATTTAAAAGCATGTATATATTGTGTAAAGTACTTTGGAGTATTGTTTGCAACTTTTTTTTTTCTACAAGAACCTTCTTGAGACAGTATCATTTGACCCAAAGTTTGCCACTTGTGGATTGTTTAACAATCAATACAGAAAAATCCCATAGAGCACTACTTCTCCTCATGAACAAAGGGTTAAAAGAAATTTCAGTCAGCTTTAATTTGTTCTATCATTGAACCTATTCCTGTAGAAATGGTTCAAAAAGTTAAAAAATTGGTTTGTTTTGCTTTTTTTCATGCATAACATGAATGTGCTGAGAGAGTGAGCTACAGGTAGTTCAATGCCATGTGCAACGTGCTGAGGCCTTCCATGTCTGGTTTTTATATGGAGTTCACGAGCACACTGATAAAAACTCAACAGGGTGAAGTGGAATCTCATTTGACTATCAAATAAGTTCTCGTCGCTATCGTAGCATGTGATGTGTTGGGATATGGATGAGCTAAACTTCTACTTTGTATTCATGTTATGGTCGACCACGCCTCGCAATTGCATAATTGATAATATGGAAGAATGCTGCATTCTCACGCGCTACGCCAAGCAGAATGTATCTACATGCACCAATAACGGAGCCAGCCAGCGTAGTGAGAACAGCGCTATCTGGACTGAAATTAATCTGCGTAGATAATTGATGGGTAGTGAACACAGAGCTCCCAGACCGAAGCTACAGGAAGAACGTAGTGAGAACGCCACTTTCTGGACTGCGTAGATAATTGATGGGTAGTGGAAACAGAGCTCCAGCACTGAAATGCAGGATTACCTTTGTGAAAACGGCACCATCTAGACTGAAACTAATCTTTAAAGATAAGTGATGTGTAGTGGGAACATGTCTCCAGATTGAAGCTCCAGCACTGCGGAATAGCTTAGCAAGAACAGCACTATCAAGAATTAAAATTAACCTGCAAAGAAAAGTGATGTATAGTAGGAACAAGGCTCCACACTGGAAATAAAGTACTTAAGTACAGGAATAGCTTTGTTGAAATGGCACTATCTAGACTGAACTTAATCTGACAAGATAAGTGATGTGTAGTGGAAACAGAGCACCAGCACTGGAGTACAGGAATAGATTTAATAGCGGAAAATGACAATTGACTGAACTTCCTCTCGTAACACTTCTTGTACCAGATAAAATGGTGGTCTATGGGATTTGTGTGCATTGATAGTGCTATAATCCGCAGGTGACACGTGAATGGTTAAACCTGTTGCTCACGGTAAGATTTACCTGCTTTGTGAAATCTGGTCCAGTAAGGAGGTTAACACTAGCCATGGAACTGCACTTACCAAAGCGGTGTGGCTTAATTGCGCCCCATAAGGCATTTAAAATCTATTTATAACCTGTTGCATATTGTCTATACATCAGAATATGTGTGAGGCGCGCTTGTCAGTATCTGGGTGAGGGTAAACCACCCCGCATGAAGGCTGAGTAAAAAACGGTGGAATATATGTGCATTATATTGTCACATTGTTTTTCCTCTGTAATTGGGGAAGCCATATTCTCTGTGTGAGGTCTAGGATTACCTCTGGAGGAGTTTTGGATGCCAGAGATTGCGATGGTCTGCTTTTTATTTCAAACATCATGCACCAAAATGCAGTTTGATATTCGGTGTGAAAGCACAGCAAAGCGAATTAATTGCAAGTGTTAACAGATAAGATGTGACTTCAGTTGAACTCTTTATCACTGTTCTCACTGGGCAGTTTGGATTCTGGCAGAGAAGGAGGTAACAGAAACACAATCTCAGACTAAAATATACAGGTACAAAAATGCCTTGTGGGAACAGCACTTCAAACTTGCTTTAAGAGATGGTACGTAGCCTTTTTAAGGTAAAAAAAAAATGAATACTGTAAAAATTCTGTAAAAACAGAAGAAAATACTGTATAAGAATTTCCCCCACAATATTAAAAGTGGAAGCTGAAATGTCATACATCTGATCATTTTGGTAAACTTCTGATCCATGCTGAGTTCCACGAATTTTGTAAAAGGATTTTGAACTGTTTTTATTTCAATATAACAATCTAAGACTGGCAAGTGGAAACAGGTCTATGACGTATCATGTGCAGTATGGCAGATGATGGTAATCTCTATTCTACCATGCTGATGTGAGTACGTACTCAGTTATTTGATTACAGGGTTTGTGGGTCCTCGGATACGGGATTATTTGATTAGCAATTACGATTGATTTCATTTGACCTTCACATGTGTTTATTTAGATTTAATCCCTATCTAGGGGTGTGTATTTGTTTGTCTGTGTGGACATGTGTATGTGTGGAATGTGCATATGTATATATATATATATATATATATATGTGTGTGTGTGTGTGTGTGTGTGTGTGTGTGTGTGTGTGTGTGTGTGTGGGTGTGTGTGTGTGTGTGTGTGTGATGTGTAGACATGAGTGTTTATATGCTTGATGGTGTGTGGTATGTATATGATTATGTTTGTGCAAGAGAATGTATGTATGTATGTGTATGTACATGTATGTGTCTCTGTGTGGTACACACATGACCCCCCCCCCCCCACACACACACACACACACGAACATACACACAAACAAATACATACATAAACACAACAACAAATAACACACATACACACACAAACATAAACATATGCAATTACATGCAGGTGCAAACAAGTATTGCTTAACATTTGATTTTATGTCAGGAATTGATAGTAACTTAACATCTACTGTAGATCATGAGGGCAATCGCTCAATGTGCAAGTACATGGCATGCTATGGCTATCTATCCAAGTGCCATTTTCTGTATGAAAGGTGATCATGGCATGCCACAAGTCTCTGTCCTGAGTTCTTTGTATAAGTTTCACATCAGGGTTAACAGCCCCTTGCACTACTAGCCAGTCAGTCAAGCTGCCAATGTAAGTAATCCTCCTTCTTCCCCCTTTATTACTCTTTGTATATTGCAGCTTCACAAATGAAAAAAAAAATTGCGGGCATTATACAGTATATTGCAACTTCACAAATAAAAAAAGAAATTTGCGGGCATTATATTGCAACTTCACATAAAAAGGGAATTTTGTAGGTATTATACAGTTTATTGCAACTTCACAAATAAAAAAAAAATGCAGGCATTATACAGTATATTGAAACTTCACAAATAAAAAAAGAAATTTGCAGGCATTACACAGTATATTGCAACTTCACAAAGAAAAAGAGAAATTTGCAGGCATTATACAGTATATTGCAACTTAACATAAAATGGAAATTTGTGGGCATTATACAGTTTATTGCAACTTCACAAATAAAAATAGAAATTTGCAGGCATTATACAGGATATTGCAACTTCCCATAAAAAAGGAAATTTGCGGGCATTATACAGTTTATTGCAACTTCACAAATACAAAAAAAAAGAAATTTGCGGGCATTATACAGTTTATTACAACTTCACAAATATAAAAACAGAAATTTCCGGGCATTATACAGTATATTGCAACTTCACAAATATAAATAGAAATTTGCAGGCATTATACAGTATATTGCAATTTCACAAATAAAAAAAGAAATTTGCGGGCATTATATAGTATATTGTAACTTCACAAATAAAAAAAAGAAATTGTGAAGTTGCAATATATATAGAATAATAAATGGGGACGAAAGAGGATTACTCACAGTACCAGCTCACACAGCACATTATTATCTACCTCTCGCTGCTAAAACAGGCTAACCTGGGCATGTTGATACCCTTTAATTCCATTATATAGAGACCTTTGTTATTCTACATTGCACATTTAGAGAAAAAACAGAGGAACATGCTGGCAGTAAACGTCCACACATGGCAATGTCTACCACTTGCTGCTAAGACAGGCAAACCTCAGCATATTGGTACCCCTTTATCGATTAAGGTGATCAGGTGACCGTAACATAAAGGTTTGCGATCAATCGCAAAATGACAATGGCCAATCAACATCATTGTTGCATGCGCTTTTTGTTCAATAGACTGATCAGTAACCAATCAGAATTTGTCTTTCAAATTTGTGATTGATCGCAAACCTTTATGTTACGGGGCCCAGACCTCTGTTATTCTACACTGCACCTTTAGAGAAGAACAGAGGAACACGCTGGCATTATAATATCTACTACTTGCTACGGCAGGCAAACCTCAGCGTGTTGGTGCCCTTTACTCCATTGAGGTTATCAAACTTTTGTTATTCTATATTGCACCATAAGAGAAAAACAGAGCGATCTGCTGGTATCATAACTGCACACACGGCACATTAGCTGCCACTTGTTGTGTGCAGCTAAGAGAGAGGAAATGAGCGTTTGTCGGTCGTTTGTCAACTCTGCTTTGAGGGGTGATCCGATGCTACATAACACCCGTCTCTAAGCTAAATTTAGCTCACCCACAAGTGTCACAAGGGCTTTCTTACCATCTATCTCTCTTTACACTGCTCTCTCTTTCATTCTATCGCTCTTCCTTCTTCCTTATCTCCTCCCTCAGTCCCTCATTCTCAATCTCTCTGTCTCCCTAGTTCTCTCTCTCTCTCTCCTTCATGTATTTCTTTCTCTCTCTTTCCTTTGTTTTCATACTTATTCATGGCTGCCTTGCTTTCTTTCTCTCACACATTCTAACTCTCTTACTTTCCCACTCACTACCTTAATATTATCTCTCTCTATCTTCATGCTCTCTCTCTCTTTCTATTTTTTCTCTCCCTTTGCTGTTTTTAATACTTATTCATGATTGCTTCACTCTCATTATCTCACTTTCACACTCACTCACTTCATTCTCTCTAAATATCTCTCCTCACTACTTCTATCTTCTCTAATTCCCTCTATATCTCACTATTTATCTCTCTCTCTCCTTCATGTTCTTCTTTTCTTTCCATTTGATCTATTCTAATACTTATTATCTACACATAAATTATTCTCTCTATCAACCTCTCTCTCATGTTTCTGATGTGATACTCAGTAAGACAGTGAAGTTCAATCCCAGACAAAACTGTCTTTCCATCTCTGGTTATGTATCATGTTATCGAGCAATCATGAAGCACCTGATGCAAAGACACATAATTTACAAATTACAAATGCAATTTAACATTTTCATTATGATACAAAGAATATTACATATGCAGGAGCAAACCATAGTACACTGATGTACACCTCCTATCAGCTCCCAATTTTACTCCTGGATGGAGAGCAGCAATATGAGATATGTGTCTTGACAAATGACACACACACCCTTCTAAGGTACCAACTTTGTGAACACTAACAAGAACATTTCTGAGCATAACCTCTGTTTACATTGCTTCACCACTCTACCATGAACACCTCTTTGGGGGGTAAAGGAGGCATCAAGGAAAACCAATGCTCGTGTGAACTGACCCCCCTCGGCTCACTGGGTCCTCTCCAATGCTAATGGAGCTGTCTCCCACGGCATGAAGTTATCATAATCACACACCATCGCAGAAAAACACATAGCCCAGCAGGCAAGAACACACAGCCCCAGCGCACAGCATCATACTGAAAAGCCTCTCAGCAAGTGTTGGCAGCGAGAGCCACGGCATCGCTATTAGCCGTTCCAGCGGGGGATGATGGTAGGATTATTCACCAAATGAAGAAAATGAAATTAGATTTAAATGTGGAGGTATGAGGATTAAGCCGGCCGTTGCACTGTCATAATCTTCTTAGGGTGTGTACATGTAGATGTACTGTAAGCATAGGTGTAGACAGGAATAGAGATGTGGATTAAGCATCTGTTTTCCACCTTCTCCCGCGACTATCTTGCTTTTGCTCTCCCTCTATATTTCACTCTCACCCTCAATCTCGCACTATTTCTCGCATTCTCTCTCCCTCTTTCTGCCTTTCTCGCCCTCATTCTTTCTCTCTTTATCTATCTCCCTGCCATCCTCTCACCCGCTCTCTCACTTACTCTCTCTCTCTCTTTCTTTCTCTCTCTCCCTCTCTCTCATTCTCTCTCTCTCTCTCTCTCTCTCCCTCTCTCTGCCTCTCTCTCTCTGCCTCTCTCTCATTCTCTCTCTCTCTCTCTCTTTCTCCCTCTCTCTCTGCCTCTTTCTTTCTCTGCCTCTCTCTCTCTCTGCCTCTCTCTCTCTCTCTGCCTCTCTCTCTCTCTCTCTCTCTCTCTTCCACTTCCTCTCCTTCCATTCTCTTCCTGTCTCTCTTATAATTCTGCCTTCACTCCGTTCTCATATATTTCTCCCTTTCTCTCTACCTCTCTTTTCACACACTTTTGACAGTGGAAGAGAACAAACTAGAATGAATTGATTCTCCAATTTTGCCTAGATATTACCCCTCACAGCACAAGCCAACCATAATCCCATGTCAATGCGACATTCTTTATTACCTACAGGACAAAGATGGATTAAAGGAGTGTACCTGTTGCTGATTCTCTCGCTGAGTGATCAGACGGGCCTCGATGCACCGTCTGGTCTCCAGGAATGCCTGACGTTGCGCCACCTCTGTAGGGTAGTGGGTGAAGATGCCTGCCAGGTTGGCCCCCACAAAGATGAAGATATTAGCCAGGACCTGGATGAATAATAGAAAAATGATAATTTTAGTCATGATGAGAATTATTATATGAAAATGAAGATACCATCCAAGACCTGTGTGATCATAATAAGGGTGGTCATCATTATGTCTAATGATACAGTGTTAACTGTTTTAGCTCCCCCCCCCCCCCCCCCCCCCCCCCCGTATAGAAAGACTACCAGCTTATAAAGACCGCACTTTGTTGCTTTCCTTGAATATATTTTTTTTATTGAAACCCGTTCATGAAGACCATAGTTCTGGCCTCTCTTGAGCGGTCTTTCTGTACGGGTTTGACTATAATAACAATAATCACAACATAGTGAAATTATTAATTTGAAAACATTGACATTACAATGATAATAACATTGATAAAATAAGTAAGAGAATCCCTGCATTTTTATTGGTCAAACAATGTGGATTTTTTTTTCTACTGACTAACTGTTTGCGCCAGACAAGGCATGTATGTGTAGAATGTGCAGGCTCTGCCAGCCATGCCTTCAGTAAACTTAGCATGCATCAGTACCGAGCATTCAGTAAAAATGTTCAATAAAAAAATTGTCCTTGCGCATGTGGTTGGGTTGACTGAATTTGCCATAGGCATGCATCCAGTGAATTCTTGTTAATGGATGCATGATGAGATAAATGCTACATTTATCCATTTTTGGAGAGATTTACATGGCCCATTTCATAAAGTAAATGATGCATCGGCTTATTTTATGGATCAGTGCTGATGCACTCACTCAACTCGCTGTGCTGCTGTGTTCAAACTGTTCCAAAGTTTAACTCATGCATCCAATCCACTCAAGCCGGCATTTGTATTTTGTATACATAAATGAAGAAAATGAAGAAAAGAATTTAAAAGCGACACAAGTACAATGATGTGTGTAAATTACATTGGGTTTCTTAGAGTAAGTTGAGCAAGTATTTGTACTTTGTAACATTTATTCTGTTGTTCTGTGTCTATCAATCTTTCTACCTTGCTGCATACGTAACTGACTTGTTCATTAAGAATTGCACACACCTCAAGCGCACACTTTCACTGTTCATCTTCTATATTTCCTACTCATCACTCAAATGTCTCATACAATCATGTAAATATATGTTCTGATACTATTTGACTGTTTTGAAATGATTTGATTTAGGTAAAATTATGTTCATGTCTTTGTCAATATATGTATATGAAAAACAAGAACCAAATAAATAATTCAAATCAAATTTCACAGTCAAAATCAAATTTGCAGCAAAGCATACTTCATAACTTTGTGTACACAATATATATTTTTTAACACAATGCCTGAAACTAAGACTAGTATGTCGAAGAAGTATCTTTGTGCAGCGTTTCACAACATGAATCAATGAAATTGCCTATTTTCAAGTGGGCAATTCCTTATCCTTGTCACTCTGCAGAGTTCTCAGAATTCATCTCAATCCATAAAATGGATTTGCAGATGGGAGGGACTCTCTCCTGCTTGCGTACATCTTGGATCATAGAATGGAAAGGTTTACAGGGGGGTGTAGGCCTACGATAATAATTTTGAAAAGAAATGCTAAGGCACACACCCTGTAGTAGTAAGAATAGCATTCCCCACACTGTAGCTGTAAATGAATAGGGAAAAAATTGCTTGACTTGGTATAGCGTATGCTTAGAATTTCTTGTCAAAATTGACAAAATTACCCCAGAAAGCCCTTTCACTAAAACCTAGCCGGACGGTCCTTATGGTGGACTACTCATGAATAGTGATTCAGATTGAATAAGACATATGGGTATTTGTTTCCATGTTATTGTGTCTTAATCTGTGAACTAGAAATAGCTTGCACGAATAAGCTGCTCCTCGGTAAGCAGTCAATTGCAGGTTCAAATTCATCTGGTTCCAAGACTTTTGTCTGACATGTGTTCAATTCATTGGAAGAATGGAGCATGCTCTCATTACTACTACTGGTTGTATGCCTAAAATTTATTATCAAAATTGAACTTACCCCAATAAGTCCCTTCACTAAAATCTAACAAAAATAATGTTTCCAGAGCAGAGTGATACATATATTCCACTTTGTGTTTTTTGGCATATTTTCCAGAGATGGACTTAAAAAAAATACATCTGCTTTTACTGCTAATAAAGAGAGTCTGGTGCAGAAGTTATGTACTGTAGTCAGCTAATTGCGCATGGAGCAGGATTTTTGCAGTTATGTAACCCTACTTGATGAGAGAGAGCTGGTGTAAAGTCAGTATGTGAGCATGATTGGAAAAGAGACATTGTGATAAAACAAAGAACTGTGATCTTGTGAGATCACTGTTGACGGAAACTGAAGGATATTCTCTGTATAGGATTTTTATGTAACGCTCCTTCATGAAAAATAGCTGGTGTTTGACGGTACGTAACAATGATTGGAAATGAGATGTAGCGATAAAACCAAGAATTGTGAGAATGTTACGAGATCAGTTTTGTGGAGACTGAAGGATATTCTCTATAACAAGCAGCTGAACATCAAGCTAGGATGTAGAAATCTGGAAATTTGCTTCATTTGGAATTGTCTATTGTATCCAATTCAATTCTTTATTCATTTAACAAACAAAAATAAACAACATTCATGAACAATGAATACAAGGCATCACCAGAAAGCTGATTCCTTGTAAGATGACATATGGCCTCTATGTGAAGAGATAGGATGAGGAATTGGAACCTTTAAAGAACGTTGTTTAAGGACGATGTACGGAATAATCTGGATTCTGAATATCATAAATAAATAAGTACTCCAAAAAGTCAGAAAACAGAGGGATATATTTAAAAGGATAGAAAAGAAAGCTTGTATATTATGTTGGACGTATCATAAATAAGGACGTCTCCGGATGCTGGTACTTGATGAAATGATAGAAGTACAGCCTGAGAAAGGAAGGCAGCAAATAACACGGTTTGATAACATCAAACAGTGGAAAGGTCTTTCTTACGCAGTCATCAGAACCACAAGGGAAGATTAAAGGAGGTGGAGGTGCAAAGCCAACAATCCCGTACTTGGGACGGCACGTGATGATCAACAACACGTGTAGCTTTTCATATCTATGTGGATTTCTTATTACACCCCAAATAAAAACAGGTACAGGGCCATCGTGTTGGCAATTCAGATCTTAAAATTGTCAGGCATTATACCTGTAGATGTTTTCCACTGAAACAACAGGTCAAAAATTATACACATAGTCCTTGCAAATGTTTTTCTACTAACCAATTCCCAGGATTTTGTTTGTATTCAAATGAACTTATTCACGCTCCATTTCTATGCACACTAAATGCGAGGACGAAAACAACTCTTAACCTTATGTGAGCCGAATAAACATTTTTTTTTTCACCATTGATACATAGAAATCCCATAAAGCAGCATTTTTCTTTGGCACACACAGGATGAATGCTCACTTATTCACAACTGACACTATTCATGTACGGGTTCCTGGGCATAATTCATTAATTTGCCTGTGACGATCAAACTCTCAGACCTACCACTTGCCATCAGACATGATTGCCTTTTCTGAAGTGGGGCCTTCATTTCTGATGTTCAAACCCTCCATCTGTACTTCAGCAAAATGGACATCTTTATAAAAAATTTCAAAATGTATCATATTTCTATAGACATAAAATTTCACCAAGCCAAGATGTTTAAGATTATTTCTCACATGTTAAAAACAGTTTTAATCATATAACACAAGTTTAACAATTAATATTGCTCTCAAAAGAGCTCTATTTCTCTCTCTCTCTCTCTCTCTCTCTCTCTCTCTCTCTTTCTCTCTTTCTGTTTCTCTATATATAGTTTACTCTCTTTCCTCTCTTTTCTCTTTTCTTTCTCTAACCATCTATCTCCCTTCTCTTGTCTTTCCCCTCTATTATGTCCCCCCCCCCCACTCTCTCTCTGTTGTCTTTCTTTAAATATATACCTTTCTCATTTCTCTTGTCTCTCTTATCTCCCCCCCCCCCCTCTCTCTCTCTCGCTCCCCTTCTCTATCCTCTGCCTCATTTGGAAGACAATCTCCACCAAGATACTAAGATATAAGGGATAAAACTATGTAAGACATTTAAATTAGTCCCACACACCTGCTACCACCCAGTTCTAAAAATGAAACCTGCAGAAGGTGAAAAACAACCATTAGGACATGTTTATGGATTACAGTACATCTTTTTAGGTAAATAGCAAAAAAAAAATCTAATGATGAGACCAAGATATGAAATTCCGGAAAACGCCTCAACATGTTTATTTAAGCCCTTCACACGCTTTCATCGGTATGATTTCTTTGTCTTTTTTGGATGCTGCATTGAAATATCTTGTATCCCCCCTTCTTTCCTCCGCATGAAAAACAAAAATAAAATTAATGACGAGAGAATCCTTCAAAGTAGCTTACAAATCCTTAGGGTACAACAACAACTTCACTTCCTGAAACCGAGGAGACTACTCAGGGTAATATTAATAATACTCCCATTCTAATATATAGTACTTTCAAACTTGCATGTATACCAATTCTTTAAAGGGATAGTTCACCCTGAAATTAGTTTGCTCTAAAGCAGAATCATGACAGAAATATATTAGTGAAGGTTTGACGAAATTCGGTCAAAGAAAAAGGAAGTTATTAGATTTTAAAGTATTGATTTTGTGACGTCACGTGCGAGGTGCTCTCCCATATATTGTGTATATTTTTTTTCAAAAATGTGCATTTTATCAAAAAGATGTGTATCCTTTAACCTGTGCAGCTGATACATCATTAGAAATATGTTTTTACACACATACCACTATGAAAAAATACATTCTGTTGTCAAAACCAAAGAGCAATTTATGTAGTTATTCTGTACACAACATATATGGGAGAGCACCTCGCACATGACGTCACAAACTTGAAATTTCAAAAGATCATACCTTTCTTATCCTTTGACTAATATATTTCTTTCATGTGTCTGTTTTTATTGAAACCAACTTATCTTCAGGGTGAACTATCCCTTTATTACAAAATGTGCAGTGTTCGATATAAAGGCTTCACATTGCTGTTCATCCTGTAGCTAGTATCCAGCTGTGATTCAGCCTACTTAGTTACAGCATTATAAGCTCCTAAAGCTTATGAAAAGTGACTCAAATGTTCAAAGCAACTATTACCAGGAAGGCACGCAAAAGTTACAAGTTATTAATAATATATCATGCTCATATCTGATTAGGATGTGGCTGGGCAAGAGTGATGCACAAAGTGTTTCATTGTATTTTGGAATGCTTGTTTGAAACATACTACTTATTGATTTGTTACGTTAAGAAGTTAAGTTTGTTAAGAAGTGAGAAACTAATTAAGATATATTTTAGTGAAAGGGCTTTCTGGGGTAATTTCAATTTGCAAAGAAATTTTAGGCATACACCCAGTAATAAGCATAGCGTGCTCCATACTGTAAATGAATATCAATGAGTCAGATGAAATGAGACTCTTTTGTGTATTTGTTTCCATGTTGTCATGTCTTGACCCGTGAACTAGAAATAGCTTGCGTGGTTAAGTCTCTGCCCGATAAGCAGTAGACTGCAGGTTCAAATCCCGTCTGGTTCCAAGATTTTTGTCTGACTTGTTTTTCGTTCATTTACATGATGGAGCATGCTATCCTTATTACTGGGTGTATGCCTAAAATTTCTTTGCAAATTAATTAAGATATATATAATATACACATGAATTGTCAGAAAATGTGAACCCACTTGCACAGCTACTCATGCTACCTTTAAGAGCTATTCACTTTTACTGACCCCCTTTTCTATGTGCGCCTCTGTTCAAATATTGACACAATACATTAATCAATATGGATTGGAACGGTGTCACTTTCTACATGCATACTGCCCATGACAGTAAATGTCACATATATTTAAGCAATCCATTGACAATGTGTGGCTCAAGGTCTGTGGTAGATTGAAAAAATATTGTGACACAGAAAACCCGATGGAAGAGCCATGAGAAATGATTATCATGGGTGTTAGTGTCGCCCTTTATCCCATGCGGACTCCGAGGCGCAGCGTCCCACGATCAACGTGACAGATCTGGCACGGGAGAGAGGGGAATTTACTTTCAACTTTCTATTTCTGAGGTCCTGTGCCTTCAGGGCACACACTACATTATTGACATTTGAAGGGGGTTGGTTGTTGGGTGAAGGAGGAAGGGGAGGGGGGAGGGGTGGAGGAGGGAGTGGAAGGGATGGGGTAGGGGTGGAGAGGGAAAGGGGAAAGGAGAGGGGGAAAGGGGAAAGAGGGGGTGATGGAGAGAGTGGATGGGAAAAGGGGGAAGGTAGGAGGGGATAGGGAGGAGGGGGGTATGTAGGCATGGGAGAGAAAGGAGATGGAGAAGGAGGTAGAGGACAAAAAGGAGAGGGGGGGGCAAGGGGAGGAGGGGGGATGAGGAAAGGTGAGAAGGAGAAGGGGGAGGAAGGTGGGAGAGGAGGGAGAGATGGAGAAAGGAGAGGGGAAGAGGGAAAGGAGAGGATGGGTAAGGTGGAGTAGAGGGGAGTGAAAAAGGGGAGAAGAGGAAAAGAGGAGCGGAGGAAGAAGAGAAGAAATTTGATGTGTACATTCATGTTGGGGAAGAAAAAAATCAAATGCAGGAAGAAAGAGAATGAAAGAGAGATAGAGAAAATGATGAACGAATGGTGGAGTCAGGGACAGGCAATTAGAAAAGTAAAGATATAGAACTAGAGCAATTCGACTGCCACGCAGTCGATAAATATGCCTCCGCCTCTTTGCTAGCTCTATTTAGATTATTTTCAGAAAATGTGTTTGTTTGGTTGGGAATGTTCCAGTGAATTCCTATGTGAAATGAAAATACCATTTATTCTGTTTTTCCATATTTAGCGAAGTTTGGCAATGTTCATTTGACCTCTTACTTCTTTGACTTCCAATCTAACCAGTCTGTCTAAATCCATCCTTGTATCCTTGTGATTCTTGTACACTGTTTTCTTGAAATGCATAATTGGATTGGGATTTATTGTGAAAAGTATCAATTTGGGGGCAATTTTCAGCAAATTTTGGCAAAGTTCATAAACCTTTGACCGCTGACCTTTCAAGAATTTTACCCAAACTTTCACCAGTCTACCTTCCTGAAGTGACACATCTCTGTACCATGTTTGTTTGAATTGAATCATTAGATTTGGATTCAATAGGGGCGTCTTCATTAGCTCGAGCTGGGCAAAATAGCGAGCTTGTTCTGATCGGGTTAGCTAGCCAGATCACGAAATAGCTAGCTATTTGCGTCTTCATTAGCCAGATCATGCAAAATAGCGAGCTATTTGGTCGAGAAAATTTCCCAAGAAATCTTGGGCTAGATGAAGCTAGCTCGAGCTGGTTCGCGAACTAGCTCGAGCTAGCTCGGAGCGTCTTCATTAGCCTGAAAATTTCTCGATCCCGGCATGCATCAGCGCCCACGAGGCATTGTTTACGTAATAGGTTTTTACACGTGCGTGAATGTGAGCTCACAACCGAAGCCATGCGGTCATGGCCTATTCCTGTCTCACACTGCTGGTATGTGCGAAACTCGGGATAATTTATGCAACCCGAGCTCGAGCTTACGTATCCCGAGTTTCGAGCTAATGAAGACGCGATTGCAACTTCAGGCTAGTTCCCCGGATCAGCAAAATAGCTCGCTATTTCGTCTGATCGGGCTAATGAAGACGCACCTATTGTGAAAAATAGCCAATTTTGGCAAAGTGGATTGACCTTTGACCTCTGACCTTTGAGCAATTTCACAAAAAATGTAATCAGTCTACCCCCACGTAGTGATCCATCTTTGCACCATGTTTAGTTGATAATGTGCCATTGGATTTGGATTTACTTTGAAAAATATCACTTTGGGGGAAATTTTTAGGTAATTTTTTGGCAAAGTGCATTGACCTTAGACCTCTGGCCTTTGAGAAATTTCACCAAAAATGTCACCAGTCTAGCCCCAAGTAGTGATCCATCTTTGCACCATGTTTAGTTGGTAATGTACCATTTAATTTGGCTTTATTGTGAAAAATATAAAGTTTGGGGCAGTTTTTAGCAAATTTTGGCAAAGTTCATTGACCTTTGACCTCTGACCTTTCAGGAATTTTACCTAAAATGTCATCAGTCTATCCTCAAGTAGTGATCCATCTGTGTACCATGTTTAATGAGAACTACATCCTTGGACTTGGATTTATTTTGAAAAAGGTCACATTTTTGCAAGTTCATTGACCTTTGACCTCTAACCTTTCAGGAATTTTACCCAAAACGTCACTAGTCTACCTCCAAGTAGTGATCCATCTTTGTATCATGTTTGATGATAATTGTATCCTTGGATTTGGATTTAATGTGAAAAAGGTCAATTTTGGGCAATGTTTCACAATGTTCATTGACCTTTGACCTTTGACCTCCATCAGATTTGACCCCAATTTTACACACTTCATCGGTTTTATGCAATACACACATGTACCAAGTTTGAAGCAAATCTGGTCCACGGTTCTCAAGATATTGCCTAAACGGATTCGGGACGGACGTACGGACGGACGGACGGACGTACGGACGGACGGACGGACGGACGGACGGACAACCCGAAAACATAATGCCTCCGGCCACTTCGTGGCGGAGGCATAAAAAGAGAGAGGGATGGGCAGAGAAGGCACAGGGGTTGAAGAGGGGGTGAGTGAAGATGTTGAAGGACTATTGGGATGAGGAAATAATAAAAACAAATAATCAGCTTTTACACAGCTTTTTCCTAATACGAAGTACTACCGAAATGCTGCATTATTACCCTGGCTTTAGCCAAGCAGCTATATTCAGCGCTAGGGGCTAGGTAATCTAATTAGATACCCATTTATCCATTTACCTGGGTTGAGAGGGACAAACGTAAGTAAAAGACCTTGTCTAATGGTGTGCACACCAGGCTGGGCTTGAACCCAGGATCTCTCTGCAAGAGTCAAGAGCTCTCATCAATATATCATGGTGCCCTCATAAATATAAAATAGAATACATGAATAGCAAAAGTGAAAAAAGAGAGAGCGGGAGAAAGGGAAGGAGAGATGGAAAAAGATTTTAAAAAATAGATACACCAAGAGAGAGGGAGAGAGAAGGAGAGAAAGAGAGAGAGAGAGAGAGAGAGAGAGAGAGAGAGATAATGCCACCAATCAAAACTGTACTCAAAGATGTTTAACTTCATATATTCAAATGTAGCGTTCAAGGAAAGAAAAACAAAATGAATAGCAGCAAGACTCACAGTGCTGAACATTTTACAAATGAGAAATATCATTAACGGAAACTCTAATAACTTATTGTTAAACTTTAATATGTTGTAGTGCCTTCCTCAAAATTGTTGAGAAAAAAATAGTTTTCAAATATGTATCAAACCTAAATATAAGAGTCAAACAAATTGGCAGTTAAATCATTCCTTGTAAAGACAAGCAAAGGATAGCAAACAACACACATTTGGAAACTAACTTGTTATTGTTTCTGTGCTCTATTGACTTGAGTTTGGTATATTTGTTCAAGTAATACCTAAAGGCTTCAGCAACCATTTTAAAGATGACAGCAGCCACCTTCAAGCCTCCATGAATAATGAAAACAGAAATTACATATCGAGTTTCATATTTATTCAGCATTTGGACTATTCATAACCTGATACACCTAACTCTTACGGGCAGGTAATTTGATATTTATGCTGAAGTTGAAATGATGAATAAACTAGAACTATGGTGACACTGTGATGAAACTGAAAGTTAATCAAGTATAAATACAACATTTGTTGGAATAAGATACTAAAGTAGTCATTGAATATATGTAATAGTGGCTACACGTACAGTATACTGTACTTAATAAAGGGATAGTTCACCCTGAAATTATTTTGGTTTCAATAAAAGGAGACACATGAAAGAAAAATACGAGGGAAGGTTTGACAAAAATTGGACAAAGGAAAAGAAAGTTATTTGAATTTAAAGTTTTGATTTTGTGATGTCAAATGCATGGTGCTCTCCCATATGTTGTGCACAATGTTTTTTGGAAATGTTAATTTTCTCAAAAAGATATGCATGCTTTTACCTGTGCATTTTGATACATCATTGGAAATGCGTTTTTACACACATTTCTGTATGAAAAAAAATTATTTCATTGTCAAAAAATGAAAAAATTTATGGAATTATTTTGTACATAACACATGTGAGGGCACCTCGCACGTGACGTCACAAAATCAAAACTTCAAATTCAAATAACTTTCTTTCCCTTTGACCAATTTTTGTCAAACCTTCACTAATGGTTTTCTCATGTGTCTCCTTTTATTGGAACCAAAATAATTTCAGGATTAACTATCCCTGTAAGAAATGTAATCAGAAGGAGAAGAAGACGATCAACCACAAAGAAGACAACTTTTTTACTCCTTTCCCTCACTCATGCAGGCTCAGGCTCAGGTAAATACTTCTGATCAAGTTTCTACTTATTTCATTGTGATATGAATTGTGATTTTTTTTTAAATTTTTGGTAGTCTAATAGCAATGGCTGTAGTAGATATAATCTAAATGCTATGATAGATGTACATGTAACAATAAAGGATGTGGGAAACATATTACATCACATTTCACAGAAATGGCAAACATCAAAGACAAGTAGCTTCACAGAAATGAATGGCAAGCAGATAAATTGGGAATGCAAAGTGGGGTGTCACTTTGGGGAGCCGTAAGGAGAGGGTGGTGCGTGCGTCCGAGAGCTTTGCTCTGCGCCCGACCTGTCATGATCGCTCTGCGCATTGTTTTCGCATCGCAATTAAACCCAAAGAGCTTTGGCTGTTTGTTTGGCTCTCTTCAAAGTCTGCGAGCCAATGAAATGTACATTTTGTGAGTGGCAGACGCCCGGTCACCGCTAATGTGTACAAGTGTACCACGAACATGCATGGTATACATGCCTGAGCACCGGAATGTGTATTCATTGAAGCGTCTGGAGTAAGAGCATGTGCTCCGCCTATTTGTTTGGTTGCCAATTTAAAGAGTGCACCACATAATGCATCTGCACAGTATATATACCTAAGCAACAGAATGTGTATTCATGGGAGCATCTAAAGTAAGAGAATGTGCTCCACCTTTTTGTTTGGTTGCCAATTTAAGAGTGTACCACATAATGTATGTGTGCTCTGTACCTGAGCACTGCAATGTGTATTCATAGTAGCATCTGAAGTAAGAGCATGTGCTCTACCTTTTTGTTTAGTTGCCAATTTAAGGACTTTACACCAGGTGTGTCTTCACACATACAAATGAGACATGGAGTAAGAAGTAGCACACTACACATCAAACTTCTAGTTTAAAGGGTTACTAAATTAGAAAAATAAGTTCCCAATTATCTATGTAAAATTATACACTAAAAACAAATTTCACATTCGTTTGCAGCGAAAAAGTCTCATTTTGACGAAAATTTTAAAAAACGCACGCCTCCAGTGACATATGAGAAGTCAAACTTCCATAGATTGTACGGAAGTCAACTTTACCCCTAACTGCGTAGTAACGCATTATTGCATTCACCTGTATCTTGTCATTCAGATTCAATGTATTTCGATATGAGGTCTGCATTACCAGTGCCATTCTCATTGGACTTAAAAAAATCGCGAAGTTAGGTAACAGGGACAATAGGACCATTCAGCTTTTGGTGCGGTTGCTAGGCAACTCTCACCCTAACTTCACGATTTTTCTAATTTCGCGATTTTTTAAGCCCAATGAGAATGGCCCTACCGTCTATGTTTTGCATACCGTACTAATTATGGGGACTAAAGGTGCATGTCGTGATCCATAGTATGACTAGCCATTCACTTTGAGGTCACATGTAACATATAAACAATCACTATTACATGATACATTTTGCAGTGCTAGTTACTGTGTTATTGAAGGCTTTGCACTATCTTACCTTGGTGTTCAGCTGTATTTTTCAAGGTCCTTGATATCATTTTCATCATTAATCCTTTACACAGATGTTGTATTATATCAGCTGTACTTCAATGTGAATTGTGCATCGCATGACACATTATACAACCATAATCCCTGATACGGCTTTACATTCTAATGATAGGCCTATAATATTCAGGTGTATATTTTCATGTTGTTTTTGTTGTTTCATTTTCATACTTTGTTCAAGATTAGCCTGACTTCCAAGTTGTTGAATATTTTTTTTTATCTAACTGGAAATAGTCTAGTACCCATACTTGAACATTCTCCTCTTTTCTCACACCATCCGGGCCAAACAAGAATTGAGAATAATTAGTCTAGTAGCCAGACTCGTACGGTTTGGGCCAAACAAGAATTGAGAATAATTAGTCTAGTAGCCAGACTCGTACGGTTTGGGCCAAACAAGAATTGAGAATAATTAGTCTAGTAGCCACACTCGGACTGTTGTGCCAAACAAGAATTGAGAATAATTAGTCTAGTGGCCAGACTCGTACGGTTTGGGCCAAACAAGAATTGAGAATAATTAGTCTAGTAGCCAGACTCATACGGTTTGGGCCAAACAAGAATTGAGAATAATTAGTCTAGTAGCCAGACTCATACGGTTTGGGCCAAACAAGAATTGAGAATAATTAGTCTAGTAGCCAGACTCGTACGGTTTGGATTTGATATGCGCAAAAGCCTGGACGGCAGGCTAGTGCAAGATGAGCACAAGGCTGTGGAGGCAGCTCCTGCCTTAATGAATCGGGATAACGACTACGCCTTCGCAGTAATCTTAGAATACAGCTGAATCCCTCCAACAGATACATCTCAAGGCCTCAATCCACCCCGAGTTCAAATAACTAGTTACAACTACATGTATGCATAGTATGGGTGTACATTACTCATCTCAACTTGTAAGTTCAGACGCAGCAATCTCTCACTGGCTGTTTTTGTAAGTAGAAAAATATGCAAGGAATATCAGCTCACACAATCGCCATCACAAGACAGCAAGGCTAGCAGGTGTAAGATTTAGATGTCTCTGAACATTCAAAAAAAGCACCAAAAATATGAACTCCCTCATTACCATTGGCGTGGGTATGTTTATTGGGCAAACATTTGTTTTCAAGGCTCGGTAATGTAAGTGTTAATCTCTCATTACATTTGGAATGCATAATAAACAAATGGGTGTTTTCATTTCATAGGTGCCCCTAAGAGAAGACACTTTGCTATAGGTGCCCTCTTTCATAATGGCCTTACTCTGACAGAAGGAAGCAAGTGACAAATCACTCAAATCTGGGTTATTGGTACATTTAGATTGTACCCAGCATTCCCTATATACAGACAAAATTTGGACAAGAAATATTCATCTTGCTGTGAGATATTCAATCTAACATGATGTGGTGTTGCACTGATGCCAATGCAAGTGACAGACATATCTTTTGTAATTTGCTTCCCTTTGTCAGATTAGGGCACATTAGTTCAAATCCCCCTGACTTGCAATTAAAACTTGCACTCAGTAAAACAAAGGTTATATAAACTTGCCCTCTTAAAAAAAAATATGCTCCTTTAAATTCTCAATTTGAAGATTGGGACAAGTATCGCAATACATGCCCAACAATCCCATGTTCATGTGTGCAGTCACAGGAGCCAAAAATGTCACATTGACATAAGCTTAAGAAGGCTCAAGAATATCACATGACTGATATGAATATTCATGGAATACCTAAGGGGTCTTACGTGTATCGGTAGATGCCAAAACACTCAGAGTTCATACAATCAGTTTTGTAATATGAGAGTGCAACACTTGAATAAATGTTTTAGAATGCTGTGGAAAAGTGGCAAAAATATTGATGGAATATTAGATCTTTGCAATCAGTTGCATCATATTGGAAAACAAACACAGTTAATATTGTAGTGCATATTAATATCAACTCCCCCTTTCTCCCCCTCTCTTTCTCCCCCCCCCCCCTCCCTCTTTCTTCCTCCCTCCCTCCCTCCCTCTCCTCTCTCTCTCTCTTTCTCTCTCTCTCTCTCTTTCTTTGCCTTGACAAAGACATTTGATTTTTATTTGATGAAGTTATGTCATATCTTCAGTAACAATTAATGTGATATCTCCAAGGGATTCTCTGTGCCCACAGAACTTCTATGACAAAACTGGCCCTCCTTTCCAGCATACTTCTGTAGTCATCGTAGTGGCACGGATGTACCTCATCACATCCATTTATGCATTCTGCGTCACTGGACCCGCAACACTTTACAAGGCATTGACACCCAAGTCAAGGGCTCTATTAAACATGTACATGTACATGTACATGCACCCCACTTAATCCTCTGGGGTGCAGCCAAGGGGTGCAATTCCCTGGACAGACATCCACATTGACGTCCCCCAGGGGAGAGGTCAATGCCTGCTTATCAGGTTTTAGCCCCCCCCCCTATCTTACCTCACAGACCTGTTGAAAGTGTAAACATTGTGTACATGTCATGTATACTGGCAGGTGAGCATTGCGCAGTGTTACTACACTGTTCTTTGCTTAAGAGGTAATAAATTCCTAATATAAAATAAATTATTGATTTATTCAGGTATTCATATATGTATCAATTACTGATCAGCAGCACAGGCTGAAAGGATCAGTTACCAATAGCATAAGAACATTTCACATTCAATGAACAATTACAATAATACACAGTGTTACCAATGTAACAATCATACATATTTCTATATCAAATCAAATTTTATGATCAAATTAAATTCATAATTATTAATTGCATGTAAGGACAGCTAATGAAGAGTGACATATCGCAGAAGACGCATCTGAGAAGCAGACCAGTAGAAGTTCACAGGAAATCAGACATCTTGTTAAAAAGTTATAAATGTTTTAATGATATGTAGATTGATGTTTTTGTGAGGCAAATTTGCAACTGAGTAATGAGGTTATGACATCACTATTTTTTCACTCTTTTCAAGTTATTGTAACTTATAAAATATACATATACCAAGTTAAATTTTACTCCCACATCATTGAAACAATATCCATTATCAAATTCATAATGGTAATTTAAGGTACCTCCTTCATATTTGTTATCTAAATACTCTATTTTTTCATTGTTCATTTCAATGTAGTTTAAAATATAAATGTAATCATTGAAATGTTAAGAATCTGCTACATCATTATCTTCTTCAAGCTATATAAGAGTTCCTTAATTTGTGTGCAATCCCATGTTGGACTTCCGATTTGTATATCCTGCCCTCTCAACATATCTCCTTTCTTTTTTTTAGCCATACTGGTAGTTGAAGTCCTTTCTCAGTCTTCCTTTTTTTACACAGTCTTTAATCTTTTCTCTTGGTCCTAATAGTCCTAATATTGGAATTTACGCAATATATTATATATTGCATAAATATAGGTATAATATAAGTATAACATAGGTAAAACTTTAAAATACATAAAAAGGATATTCATTGTCTTATTTCTTCAATCATGTGCTAAACGATTACTTTTGAGTACAAGTCCATTGTGGATTTCCTATAATTCTACATCTCACTGGGATATCAATGTGATAATATCCTGCATCCTTGGAGCCAGGCTAAGATGTGGAGGTCTCAGTGTAGACATCTGAAAGGGTACATGCTCAGATTCACCAGGTTAAGGCAAGGAATATCTCAGCATCTGACAGCGGAAATGGTGACGGGAAAGGAAAAAAAATCTCAAAAGGAGCTTCAAACCGTCAGTTTCTTGTACAAAAGAAAGAGAATACCCCTACTCTCTATAACTCTCCCCAGAGCACCACATTGCTCTGGCTGAAAGGCTGCTTCACTACAAGGGTTCAGCACGAATACACACTCTAGAACCGAAATAGAACGTGATTGGGATTCACACCACACCTCCTAATAAACAGGTCTGTGGCTTGCTGCAACTGGGTACCATTCCTCCTACCCCCCCCCCCCCCCCCCCCACTCATACACACCACTCCAACCCCCTTCTCTCTTGTGTTGCTGACAGAATTTACAATCTATACTATTGACAAGGAGTCTATCTCTATCTTTCTTTCTTTTTCTCTCTCTCTTCTCACTACTATTTTTCTTTTTCTTTCTTTCTTTCTCTCTCTCCCTCTCTATCTTGCTCTTTTCTCTCTCGTGCTCTTTGCTTGTTCTCTTCTCCCCCTCTCCCCCTCTCCCCCCCCCCCCTCTCTCTCTCTCTTCCAACAGGAAGAAGTGAGAGGGCAAAAGAGCATAACTCTTTCTCTCTCTCTCCCTCTCTCTCCCTCCCTCCCTCCCCTTCTCTCTCTCTCTCTCTCTCTCTTTCTCTCTCTCTTTCTCTCTCTCTCTCTCTCTCTCTCTCTCTCTTTCTCTTCTGACAGGAAATAGTGAGAGGGAAAGAGGGCATGATACCTTACACAGAATGTCTTCTATCTCTTCTCTTCTTCTTCCCAAAAGTTCATCTCCATGGCAGACATGTTCCTCAACTAAAAAACACCTTTTAAAAAAAAAAAAAAAACTCCCTTTCCATGGCAGTTCATATTCCACTTTATACTTGTTGCTCAAATTTATACAATTACCATAAAATATAAAAGGGATATATTGTGCTCTCTTGTAATCTATGCAATTATTCAACACCACTTGAACCTCCTCTGAATTCCTTTTGATGAGCTATATTACCATTGTACAGCATACATATTGACATTTAAGTAAAAAATAGTGTGTTCAATGCAGTTCCATTTAACAATTCATAAATTCCTTGAAGGCCAATTGATACTAGCGAGGGCATTGTGCCAAACAGGGGTTCCATCCCCTCCTACGAAAGTACACAATCAATTGAATATCCCTTCTATTGACCAACCATAAATGTAGCAGATAACATCTTATGCAAATATTGTCCTTCTTTGCACCCTGGGGGAAAACAAGTGAGCAATCTTTTTTCACACTGCCACTATTTACCAAACACTCAGGGACTAATAGCAAGTAATTTGTGCCCTCCGAGACCCCACAAGTGAAAAGGCAAACAAGAGAAAGACAACCAGGTATTGAGTGAGCAAACAGAGAGTGAATCAGCTTGGGTACTAATGACTGCGCTCAAATAACTTTGTGTGGATTGCGAGAGTAGATTGTAAGTAACCAAACTGGGGATAGTGCGCAGTGTTGATTCATTCATTTTTCTCTTTTGTTTTTCCTTGCTTTAATACTCTCTTTTCCTTCTTCCTTTCTTCTTCTTAACCAAACTGATGAACCATGAACAGTCTTTTCGTTCTTTCCCTCTTCTTTCTTTCCAATCATTGATATCCTCTTTTTCTTATTTCTTACTTCTTCATAAGCAATCAGGTGGACTACATGAGCAGTGTCTTTTTATTATTTTCTTCTTCTAGCTATCCTTGCTGAGGTACCCTCTTCTCCCTCTCTTTTCTTATGCCTCCTTTGAATTACTTTTTATTGCTCTATCTCTCTCTCTCTCTCTTTTGTTTTTCTCTCTCTTTCTTATTCTACTTGTCCCATTTGAATGTGAATTAAAAGAAATACTAAATATGTGTGTGAGAGTAAATGTAAACATCTTCTTTTCCTTTAGCTCCTCAAATTTCAGACATGGTTTTTCCCTAATGTATATCTTTTCAGTTCAACTTTCTTTCTCCAGTCCATACTTCTCTTTTCTTTCATCTCTATTGCATTTTTCTTACCCTACCCTTATGTCTTCTTCTTCTTCTTTATTTATCTCTCATCTCATATATTTTCATCCCTTTCGTTCCTTTCTATCCAATTTATACACACATTATTTATTCTTCTTCATCTTTCTTTTTCTTCTTCTTCCTTTTCTTCATGTTTTTCATCTCCTCTTCTCATATGTTCCTTTAATTCCTTCCAGTCATTTCATTCTCACTTTCCACATATTCTTTCCTTTTGTTTCCCCTTCTCCTTCTTTACCTGTGTATACTTGATATCTTGTCCTTGAAGTTAAGGAAATCCTATCCAATTAATATCTCAATGAATGTAAGATATAATCATGTGATTATACGAGTCATTTTCATTGGCGGGGTAAACATGTAATTGCAGATCATGACCTATTAATCAAGATTAATGTCACATGATTTCAATGAAGCCGATTTGCTAAGCAGTAACTACCACTTCCAGAACAGAAATATGATTAATCATTTCATTATTGAAGTGCTTTACCTGTTATTTAAAGGGTTACTAAATTAGAAAAATAAGTTCCCAATAATCTATGTAAAATTATCCACTGAAAACGAATTTCACATTTGTTTGCCACAATAAAGTCTCATTTTGACGAAAATTTGAAAAAACGCACACCTCCAGTGATGTCAGAAAAGTCAAAATGCCATAAATGCAATGACGTGTACGGAAGCAAACAATAGACCATTTTCGTAATGTATTCACAACTTTCCCCCTAACTGCATAGTAACGAGTTATTGCATTCATCTGTATCTTGTCATTCATATTCAATGAATGGAATGCACTTTGAATCTATTAGTTGTTGCTACTCAGGAAAACCTCGGACAAGCTTTGGGATTCCCATTGGTAACACATTGTTTGAACGGCGTGAATAAAATATCTTATTCATGCTGTTGGCATTAATGGCATTTTGACTTTTCTGACGTCACTGGAGGTGAGAGTTTTTTCAAATTTTCGTAAAAATGAGACTTTATTGCGGCAAACAAATGTGAAATTCGATTTTAGTGGATAATTTTACATAGATTAGTGGGAACTTATTTTTCTAATTTAGTAACACTTAAACGCATTCAACTGAATGCATGAGGCCTACAGTACATTAAAAAGAGCATGCTGTTTGACTTTTACTGCCAGATAATAATGCAGAGTTCCTCACTGACTTGTTTTTAATTGGATGATTCTACATTAAACATTTTTTTAGGCCGAAACACAATTTATTGGGAGGCTACTTTTTAAAGAGCGAGAAAAAATTAAAGGATTCAATGGAAGTTAGAGACAGAAGACAAATCACTTACAAACAATGTTGAAATGCACTCATCAGACATCAACATTAAGAAAAGAAGGCAGGAAAATGTTTGTCAACACTTCCTTCTGTTCTCCCTTAGGCCATTAATTGATAGTTTACTTTCATGGGCAAATCCATAAATGCAGGTATGTACTACTTTGATTTTTCATTGTTCTCATGAAATATTAGACCATACCCACATCAAACTTGATACAGATAATTTGCATCTAGAACAAGATTACAGGTTTAGCGGAAAGAATTTTCTAACACAACTCGCTTTCCTTTTCTAAAACATACGATTATTCTGCCTTTCTGTTCCACTGATGTGCCATGTTTCTGGTCGAAGCAACTTATGATCATTACGATGTAAGCTCTATCAATAAACTCTTTGGCCATTGTTTTCAATCTGGTTTAACTTGGACCGCAAACTAAACATAGACTTACTTTTAGGGGCACAAAGTAAATCATCTGATGCTGTCATAAAATCATTGATTTTCATCACAGAATCACAACAGTGGGTGATTTCAATTATTTAATGTGATTATTTTGTGGATAAACTGAATAAATCATTGTGATTTCAAGGACAAAATCACTTAATGTTATTTCATGTGGTTTTATTTGGTGCCCCATAATGTTAGTTCGCATTAAGTACAATGTTTGCATTAAATCTCTGTTCTGAAAACCCCATTGAGGCATTTCAGTCTGTAGTTTTAATACACACAAATTCCATAGATGAGCAGCTTGTCTTGCACATAAAGTGTTCACAAAGTGCATGAGATGAATTTCTTACCTGTTTCCACAAGAAGTTGTCTTGTGAGTTCCTCCCGATGGCACATGCGACATGGAGCAGCGAGTACACCATGCCGAACATGACCGCCAGTCTCATTCTCACCGGAAGCAGCGTGTAAACAAGGTAGATGAAAAACACCGTCGACCAGATCCCCGCGGTCGCCGACCTCGGTTCCGTCTCGACGACATCGACGACCACTATTGCTCCCAGGAGCACCAGCAGCACGTAGCACACGAAGCGCAACTGTTTGGGAGTGAAAGCACTGCGATTGCACAAGACGCCCAGCACGACAAAGACGATTTCGCTGAGTCCCAGAAAGACTCCCTTGAGCCAGGAGGTGAGGCCAGCTCCATAGTGGAACCCCAGGATCACAATCACTGTCAGTACCACTAGCACCAGGAGACTGGACAGGCTGCTTTTGTTCAGGCTGAAGAAGTAGCGTTGATAGAGGTCCTCCAGCTGTGGTGACTTAAACTTCTTAGATTTGAAGACTTTGGTAAATCCTTTAATTGATTCCATGCACGTGATGTCCAGCATGAGGTCGGCTTCTCCGTCGCGCGGTCGTCCGTTCACCTCCTGGAGTTCCACCGACCGCACCCGTACGTCGCCGTGCTGCCCCACTTCAGTGATTTTCTTCTTGGGCGGGGCCGCGGGCGTTGCGCGCCTCTCCCGCCCCCCTCCCGGCTCGTCCCAGGCGGACTTCCGCGACTGGGCGCTGCGGGTGGAGGCACTGGAGCCGGGCCGGTTGGGCGGGTGATGGTACGACGCCGCGTGCCGCTGGTGGTGGTGGCTGTTGTCCGACGAAGGCATGGCGGTGGTGGTGTGGTGGTGGTGTTGGTGGTGGTTGGTGTGAACGGCGGCGGCGTGATGATGATGATGGTGATCCTCATCAAGCGCGGTGTGAGCGGGACCGAGGTGAGCTTCATGCTCTGGCCGAGACTCTCCCTGCCCATGTGAGGCCACCAGAGCTCGCTCGTCTTCCTCCTTGCCTGCCTCCTTCTGCTCCCACGCAGAGCGGCGCAGGCTCACGCATGAGCCCTCCTCTGATTGGCTGGCGGCCGGGTGGATTCCACTCGACATGGCTGGAGCGATGCACTCACCGATTGGTTGATTGGTCTGTAATGAAACAAGCAGAGCCAAGGGGCAAGTAAGAACTCATTTCGTCTTAGCTCCTTACCCACGTACACAATCACAATCATGTACACACACTCAACTTAGCTTCACTGCAGCACAGAAGACAGAACACAGAATCACTGCATCATATTTCAATTATCCCTGCTCTCCTCTCATACACTTGTAGGCATTCTGCCTCTCTTTTACATTTACCTCCACTCTCTATCTGTCTCTTTCCTTATCTCTATCTCTCTATCTCTCTGTGTCTCTTTCTCTGTGTCTGTCTGTCTGTCTGTATCTCTCTCTCTGTCTCTGTCTCTCTGTCTCTCTTTGTGTCTCTGTCTCTCTGTTTCTCTCTTTCTGTCCCTCTCTCTCCACTTCCCTCCACATATTTTTCTTCCTGTAGTCCTTTCTCCAAAAATCTACAACTATCTCTCCTTTTCTCTCTCTCTCTCTCTCTCTCTCTCTCTCTCTCTCTCTCTCACTCTCTCTCTCTCGCCTTTTCCTTCTAGACATCTAGACATACTTCTTCCTGTAGTCCTTTCTCTGAAAATCTACATCTACATCTCTCTTTCTTTCTTTCTTTTTTTTTTCTCTCTCTCTCTCTCTCTCTCTTTCTCTTTCTCTTCCTTTTTCTCTCTCTCTAGCTATTTACAAGTATTTGTCACTTTCCTTTTTCTTTCTCTGTCTCTTTCTCTATATCTCTTACTCTCTACATGTGTATCTCACTTTTTCTGTCTCTAATTCTTTCTCTATCTCGCTCTTTCTCTCTAACTCTCTACATGCACATGTCACTTTCATGTTTCTCTCTCTCACTGTCTTTTATTCTTCCTTTATCTTTCTCCTCCCCCCCCCCCTCTCTCTTTCTCTCTCTCTCTGCATACCTACCAATCTCTAGGTACAAACAGCCACGGTACATGAAAACATCAGTACCTACATGTACCTTTACAGTGGGCATGTACCTCTATTTATATCCCCATACTTATCCCTCAATCTCTGCCATGATTTCGAATGAAATTGTCATGCATGTATTTATCTTCCCTGAGTCCCCACAGGCTCTACACAGTATCCTCATTCAATGCTTCTCCATATCACCTGCACTACATGCGTCATATCATTTTCGAAAATAAACACTACTTTAGAGAAAGTTATGTACAGCACGCTTTGCTATGGATTACATTGCATGGGCGAGATGACTTCACTAGCATGCATGTTTGTCTCTATCCATTTCTATGACTCCTAAATCTTCCTCTTGTCATTGTCTATACTCCTTCCTCACACACACACACACACACACCCTCTTTCTTGCACTGCTGACTGAATTACCAATCTCTTTCTTTCTTTCTCTCCCTCTCTCTCAATTATGAACAGCCTGCTTTGCTAAGGATTACATGTATAGATTGCATGACGAGATGACTTCACTAGCATGCATAGTTTGTCTCTATCCATTTCTATGTCTCCTGTTTTTCTTGTCATCTTCTACACCCCCATCCCCCCCCCCACCCCCCCCCCATCCCCCCCCCCCCCACAAACACACGCACACACACTTTCTGGACAGATGTCTGAATTACCAATCCCTTCCTTTCTTTCTCTAAATCTGTAGTATTGACACCACTGACTTTACAGGTAAACTGATGTAAAGTCTATAATAGCACTTTGGAACTGACAAAAACTCCTAAAGTCTATAATAGCATTTTGGAACTGACAAAAACTCGTGAAGATGAAAATACAATCTCTGGCCATTGAATTCAAATTGAATTTGAATTAAAGAGATATCCTCACCATTCTAATCGCGTAATGTGCAAGAAATAAATCCCATCTCTGTAGCACACAGGCAACATTTGATGGTTTGTAAACATACTGACGGTACACGATGGCTTGATAACAAGAAAGATGGGAATATGTGGTTGATTTGGAACACGTTTTTCTCAAAATCACGTCTTCGCATAACACAGACGAATACGACAGTTCAGATGACCATCAATGATATGAATGCAGATTTGGCATAAAGGCGTCCCTTGTAACAAAATATCAAGTTTCCATGCTCAGATCCCACCAGATACATGTGCCTTTCACGTTTAATACCTACCAATATCAGATAACAGATTTATATATCTTTCCGCTACTTTTTACTCAATGTAAATCGAGATAAAAAATGCATTAGGCTTGTGTATCACTAAAAGGCAGAGTGATCAGTATCTACATCTAGGCTGTTTTCGTATTTCCATTGCAGAACAACCCAACCTCACTGTCATTAGCATGCTCCTAAGAACAGATTATCATGTCATTATCATGACCATTCTACAATACCAATATTTTGAAAGCTAACTAAAGGCATTCCTGGCTGGCATATTGCTTTTTTGTCCCTACGACACCCTTAGTGCCTCATCCTCCATGTTCAAAATGTGCCAATACATCTTATCTATCACCATCTGTATGCAGCATCTCAGTGATTATCTATAAATACTTTTCATAAGACAAGTACTTGACGCATTTACAAATAACATAAGAACCTGTCACAGAGCAAAAACCATAAATACACCCTTACTAAATCTAGTTGTGTTTACTGCCATCGAGTTATTCTCCACTCCTGATGACCCCATGGACAAACTTTCTCCATGCTATACTATCCTGCACAAGCGTGCTCAGTTCCCTCACAGATTTTATTTCATTCTATTACACTTAAACAATACCTTTTTACTTTAGAATCCTTGTAGTCAAAGGCTGCGTTTGTGCTCCATTTTGGGGGCCCAAATCAGCATTTTGATACGCATTTTACTCAAAACGTGGTTGCGTTCATGCTTATTTTGATATAAACGCCATTTAAAAACATTGTTTCAAAACGCACAAAGAGGTGCATTTACGCTGATTTTAACTAATCACGTTTAACAGGAAAACATAAATGCAGAAGTGATGTATATTTGTTTTAACAACATCATCTCAACAGTAGCAATACCCCCGTAATTAAAGGGCGTTTTGGATGAGCGTTTTCATGCTGAACTGGACAAAATATACCGCGGTTTAAGACTGCGGCTCCGTCCCTTTCTTCCCTTTCCCTACGCCAATTCCTTTGAGCTGTAGTGTAGCACAAGCTATCCTTTGATTGAGTATTCTGATGAGAAAATCAGCAGTTCCCCATTATCTACCTCTGAACTTGGTAGCAAACATTCAGTATTTTCACATACATTTTCCTTATTCATGTAAATTTATAGTACAAAATCTATCGTGTCTGAGTCATAAAAAATGATTGGAGACATCTTCACTGACCGAACTTGAAGGAAGTTGAATACCTTCAGACAGAAAATGAATGATATTGCCAATTTGAATATAAAAAAACAGTGAATTCAAATATCCTCAGACTCAACAGATCTACCCTTCTTCTTTCTTTCTTATTTTTTTTTACACATATTCACTATTAAACTAAACGTCATTAAAGCTGAATATCTTAAAATGGCTATTCCTTGGTCATAGCCAGAGAAAGAGAGAGTGACTGATGTTGCCAATTTGAATCATAAAACAGTGCCTGGAGAAATAATTTGTAGACTAAGTGGGATTTCCTCTTTTCTCGTATTATCTTCAATGACAGATCCCCAAGGAAGCTTCAACATCTCAGATGATGATTACTATTTTGTAGATAAAGAACGAGCATTATGTTGCCAATTTGAATCATTAAACAGTCAATTAAAAGAAATCAGACTGAATGGGATTTCCCCTTTTCGTGAGAGATCTTCCCATCATGGATCATTAAACTTGAGCATTTCAGATGATAATTACTACTTCGTATTCAGGGAACTAGAATGATGTTGCCAATTTGGGTCATAAACAATGCATTAAAAAATCATTAGATTAAAAGGGATTTCCCCTTTTCTTGAGACGTCTTCACAGACTGAACTTAATGGAGGTTTGACATCTTAAATGATTATTGCATCTTCATAGTTGGAGAGAGAAAGAAAAAGAGAAAGAGAGAGAAAGAGAGGAAGAGAGAGAGAGAGAGAGAGAGAGAGAGAGAGAGAGAGAGAGAGGGAGAGAGAGAAGGAGGGAATAATGTTGCCAATTTGAATTATATTTTTTTTTCTCTTGTTACAAATTTTCTTCCTGATACAGAGGACTCTCCAACATCTCAAATAATAATGTCTCTGTCATATTCATAACGAAAATAAGGGGAAGAATGATATTGCCAAATATGGATCATGAAAGCAGTTATCAAAGATTCTTTATGGACTGAAATCACTGAAAGGGAATATCCCATTTCCGTGAGATGTGTTTACTGACTGATCAGATAGAATCATTTCAACGAGAAATGGAAGACACGTACAAAGAGGCAAGAGATAGGGAGGTCACTGAATGATACCTTGCCAAAGAGGGGGTAGTTACTCTTGAGATGCAGAGGAAATGAGAGGAAGTCTGGTGAGAAGAGGGGAGGGAATGCTGTGCCTGTTAAAGGGGAAGTTCACCCTGAAATTATTTTGGTTTCAATAAAAAGAGACAAATGAAAGAAACATATGAGTGAAGGTTTGATGAAAATCAGTCAAAGGAAAAGAAAGTTATTTGATTATAAAGTTTTTATTTTGTGACGTCATATGCGAGGTGCTCTCCCATATGTTGTGTACAATTTTTTTCGAAAATGTGCATTTTCTCACAAAGATATTCATCCTTTTACTTGTGCGTTTGATACATTATCAGAAATACGTTTTTACACACATACCTGTACGAAAAAAAAAAATCATTCTGTTGTCAAAAACAGAAAAAAGCAATTTATCAACTTATTTTGTACACAACATATGGGAGAGCACCTCACACGTGACGTCACAAAATCAAAACTTTAAAATCAAATAACTTTCTTTTCCTTTGACCGATTTTCGTCAAACCTTCACTCATATGTTTCTTTCATTTGTCTCTTTTTATTGAAACCAAAATAATTTCAGGGTGAACTTCCCCTTTAATACACAACACACCCATCTACAGAAAACTGTTTATCTGTAATCCGTTTCTATGTGTGGAACGTAGCAAACTTCCAGCTAAAGGTGATCAATGCATCTCTTTAGCAGACCTAAATCATGAAGATGGTAAATACCACAGGATACTTAGAATAAAATATTGTTTGAGGGTTTCCCCTAGAATAAAGGACCTCAAAAGTTACCTTCAAATGCACATGTACACAACAGCTCAAAGGAATTGGCATAGGGAAAGAGAAAGTGAAGAAAGGGAAGGAGCCGCAGTTTTAAACCGTAGTATATTTTGCCCAGTTCGGCATGAAACACGATGCATTAGCCTAAAAAGCATTATGTTTCATGTTGAACTGGACAAAATATACTGCGGTTTAAAACTGTGGGGTCTTCCCTTTCTTCCCTTTCCCTATGCCAATTCCTTTGAGCTGTAGTGTACATGTAAACCCTTCCACTGACCAAATAATTTTGAACACCAAAATCCAATCCAGACAAATAAAACACAGATCTAGTAATCCATTTTTAAATATCAACAATTCATCATAAAACTGGAGCAGCATGGGCAAATGAACGTTCACCATATGTTCATGTAAGTATAGGAGGAACAATAAACAAATTCTTTTTACATGCTCGAAGATTTCGTGTTGAATAGATAATGTGCTAATAATTCACCATAACCGTTTACCATCAGAGCTACAAAAGTTACTGTAGATGTGGGACAGTAATTGAGTCCACACACTCATGCGATTTGGATTTCCAAATGCTGGCTAGCAATCCATCCGAAGATTGCATCAACCCATTAGAAGGATGCGACGAAGGTCGAGACGGCAATGTGATGGTAGCTTGCGACCATAGAGGGGGTGGTTGCACTTACAAGCTCAGAACTGCTTTAGAATGACTTGCAACCATCTTGGATTTTCAACATCAATTTTTTTGTTTCCACGCTATTACTTGTGTTTGTAGGGAAATGACTAAATCTAAAGGGGCGGTTGATATCCAAGAGAGACTTTGGCTTATGAATAGCCTGTTATTTGTATTTCATTCATTTTTATTATAATAATGATCTAGAATGTACGCATTGAAAAATGTTTCTTCTATTGTATTCTCATTTGATGTATTGGATATCATGCAGAAAATAAGTCAATCAAAAATGTACTAAAAAGGGCATTGACATAGGAAGTTTCAATGCAAAGATAATCATCCAAGCAAAAATCAGTAAATATTTTCAAAGAATCAGACAATTGAGAACTTTACCTGGCACACTGGTCACATGCATGTTGACTGGGGTATAAAGAGAGGTGGATTATTGAGTCATAATATCATATATTTGCTCACTTCCCTTAGATTTTTTGTTGTCATGACAGTGTTGGAATGGAGATGAAGTGGTAGACAGAGAAAAGAAAAATAAAGACACTAGATCTGAAGATACTCTTCATGTCCTTCAGTATGCATCTACATGTATGTGGAGAATTAGGAAGAAACTTGGGAATAACTTAGGAACTCCGACCAATACACACCATATACACACAATACACACAATATTTAACTGTACAAATATATAGGTTTTTAAGTGGATTAATGCTTTATGGGACATTCAGGCATTGTTGGCACTGGTAATACAGACCATTTCAATGGAACAGCATTCATCTGTCATTGGAAAGGTTAATTTAATCTGAAGATTATACCCCGGATGTTTGACATTGGAAAGGGGAACATTCATCAAGAACTCCACCAATTCTCCAAAAGTCAAGCAGCCAATTTCTGCCAAATATGAAAAATAAATGAGAGCAATACAGCAGATTCATCTCAATTCCATAGAAAGGCACGCACACTGTATTTGTAGTACAAGCATGTGTACACTGTCTACACGGGGCAGATGTGATTATACCCACAGTGGCTGGGGTAGTCAAGGGCAGAGCAATGTCACTTAACTCTCCTGGTACCAAGCTACTCAAAGCTCATTGACTGTCTACAGAGAATATGCACCTATGGCAATGGGTGGGTTAAAGTGAAACCTGTACATAAAGACCGTTCACATAAACAATGTGGCCTTTATGTACAGGTGGTTTTACAGGCATATGTACATGTATGCTACTTTGATGCATACTTCAATGAGTGACATTATTCAAGGGTAACATCAAATGTGGCCTTTCTGTACAGGTTTAATTAATGCAAGTTTCAATGAGAAACATTGTTCAAGGGAAACAGAAGATGTAGTTTTCATGGACAAGTGGTCTTTCTGTACAGGTGGTTTTAATAAAAAAGTAGTTTCACTGTATTTGCAAGGTTACTTTACAAGCATGATATCATGAACCAAAGACAGCCATTCTAAGCATTATACCCTTCATTATAGGAGCATCTTCATTAGCCCAATGTGGCGAAATAGCTGGCTAGTTCGTGATTGAGGTAGCTAGCTAGATCACAAAATAGCTAGCTGTTTGCCTCTTCATTAGTTAGCTTTTTAGTTAAGAAAGTTTTTTGTGAACTAGCTCAGTATTTCGCGGAGCGTCTGCATTAGCCTGAAACTTTCTTGATCCCATCATGCATCAGCGCACACTGAAGCATAGTCTACGTTAGGTTTTTGTATGTGCGTGAAGGTGAGCTCTAAACCGAAGCCATGCGGTCATGGCACACGTCGCACAAGAGAATTTAACAAGAAGTATACTTTATTTTTAAAGGACCCAGCTAAAAATACAGATGAAATGTGAAGGGGAATATACCCATTGAAAGTAATTTATATGTAGAAATCCTTATATTATGAAAAAAACTTCTTCAATAATACACTATTGAATAAATACAGGCATGTTCTATTTTTAGGCATCTTCACATTATACACCATACTGTATGTTTAATAGTTTAGTATTTTGCTTTGTAAATGTTGTTTTTCTTCATCACTGTGTCTGTTGGAGAGACATACAACCATAATGCTTTGTCAGCTGAATTTACTGTAATATTTATTTTTCATTTTAAGGCTTAATTGCCCTGAGCCCCAGTAGTGATTACCTGATTTAATATCTAATGAATGCTTGTTTGTTTGAGATCCAGTACATCTTGGATCTTGCTTCTTGTACTTCTTTCTCTACAGCGTATAGGGACATGTTTAATCATAATGTGATATGTGCTTCATAAGAATTGCTCATTATTATCATTATCATTGATATATTTATCATTACATTTTTATTATTGGCTAATATGTATGGTATGACTTGCATTCTGGCACCTATGGCCAGTTATGAAGAAAAGGATTGCTTAAATTAAATATTCCATTTACATTTACAAAACACCCCTAATCCCGACTAAATTTTTGTTAGTAGCAAGTATATATGTATGGAATACAAGTGTATTATGGAACCTATGCCCAATTACAGAGGAAAGATTGATTACATGTAATATACCATTTATTTCTTTAAGGGCCCAAAACATCCTTAATCCCAATCAAATTATTGTTACTAGCAGGTATATGTGCACCTACGGCCAATTACAGAGAAAAGATTGATTAAATTTAATGTACAATTTATTTTTTTAGGGCCAAAAATGTCTCTAAGCCCAATCAAATTGTCATTACATAATATACATACAATTTCAGTGTGTATTGTATACAAGTGTATTATGGCACCTATGGCCAATTATGAAGAAAATATTGCTTAAGTTTAATATACCATTAATTTTTTAAGACTTAAATGTCCGTAATTGTTATTACTCGCAAGTATACGTATGGCATTTACAAGTGTAATATGGCACCTATGGGCAATTATGGAGAAAAGGATTGCTTGAATGTATGACATACCATATTACTTTTCACCGCTCCCGCTCCATCGATCGTTCACAAATACTGACAAAAATCAATACACGCCGGACTGAAGCAAAACTCTGAGGCACATGGCCGCTGCCGTAGATCAGCAAATTACAGCATCGCCCGCGGAAGAAAAGGATCTGCGAACTGCGTTGTTACGGGCGTTATTATGACTCAAATGGTTGCTAGGGCATAACATCCCCCCTCCCCCTTCTCTCTCTCACTCTCACCTTCATCCTTGCTATCCGTCAGCTGCACAGATAAATAAAGGATCGTGACGGAATCAGAGTTATGCCGAGATATTCTTGTCACTGCGGAGAGATGCGACAGCTAAGCAGCATAATCAGCCACTGGGGGAGAGGGACTTATGCCTGATGATGGTCGACGGACGATCACTGTTTTGTACTGCGATGTGATCAAGATTGAAATGTTTTCTTTTCTCTTCTCCAAAGCTGAGCGTACTGGAGACAGGCCTTCTCATGTATTCACAGTACATGTTCATGTATATGATGTTTATGAACTCTATTTGCAACGCTGATGTATTTTTGTAAAAATAAGTTACAAACAAAATAAGAGCACTTTTTGAGCACATTGAGGGTGCTTTATTAGTATTATGATTTCTGCCCAATTGATGCATTTTTGCACAAGTAGTTGCATTCATGTGACCATTGCTAGAATCGCATTTTATATCATGATTCAAAAAGTGATTCCAAACACAAACATGAATCACGATAACAACAGAATCAGCGTCCAGACAACCTTCTTTCCAATCATGTTTCTACTCAGATTCGGGCAGATCCAGTGCGCATCGCAGTGTGCAGTTTGATCCAGGAAGTATAGGTCAGCTTTTACGCGAGCATTTTCTGGCTTCTACGTGGGCTGCTTGACTAGCACCGGAAATAGGCCGACACAACGACTTCATAAAATCATGATTCAAAACGCGGTTGCGTTCAAGCGACCTTTTTCTAACGTGATTCTGCAGAAACACGTTTCCAAGCACGTTTCCCAAATGCGTTTTGAATCACGTTTATATTCAATTTCGTCTGAATGTAAAAGCGATTCTGCAAAAAACGTGTTTTCAAACGTGATACTAATCATGATTGAAGGGCAAAAAAGTGTCGCATGAATGCAACCTAATACACACAAAGCCTACAGACAGTAGAAGCTCTTAATCTGGCACACAAAGGGTAAACAACCATATAGACATACACACATAACATGTATCAAACCGATTGATGTATCCCATACAAATCGCACCTGTACAACAACCTGTTAAGCCTCTGTGTGCCAGATGCACTGCTGCTCCATGTGATGTGTCTGCACAACTTGAGAAAAAAGACACACATAGCACATACAGATTTAATCTGCAAGGGTTATTGATGCACAACTGATGCATAAATTAAAACGCTCCTGAGATGCGTATAAACTATACAGTAGCAGCTCGTTTAGCACCCAAAGGATTTTACATGCACATAGCATGCGTTCAATGGAATGATGTATCCCATACAAATATGTGACACAGGTATCAAACTTCAACAACCTGTTGAGGTTGCAATGTCCTAGTCCTGCTACATACTGGCTTTATGCATTGTCATCAAACAGACCGGTACACAGAGGAATTTATGACGGTTTGCCTGCACACAACAAAATATATATGTGGGCCTACAGCATATATGTTAATTGCCAGAGACAACGGTGATCTATTAATAGCAAACCTCTCCAAGCAGAAAACAGTATCGAGGGCAATCCTCGCAAGGAGAAGTACACATGGTGACATGAGATACAAAACTGATCTTCATCTTGCAATCGTTGCATCAGATGTGGTAGAAAGCTATTGTAGATTAAAAATCAATTGCTGTGATTCATTAAATATCCAGTCATAGCATTACGTACTCTACTTCAAATATCACATAAAGCGGACAAGTTTTTTTCTGTTTGGGCATACTGTTTGGGCATTACACCTAAATAAAAGACAACCTGCCACTCCAAACACATTAAAAAGTAAGCTAAAAAAAAAACAATTGAAAACACAAAATCTAATAAAATCTTATCAAGCTTGTAAAAATAATACAGGTTATATAACGTAATTCATCCTAATGTGTTCTTAGTTAAACACACATACAAAAACATCACATCACGTACATCACAATACATTCATTGATGTAGTGTTCAGTTGACATCTATACCTCCCCCCCCCCCCCCCCCCCCCCCTGAGTCTCCACTCCCTTCCCCTGGTCATATTTCTTAAGATTTTGTTTGTTTTATTGATCAATGTTTATTTTGTATAATTGGTTTATAATTGATAAATAATCATGTCAAGTAACTTTGGTTAACCACCTTGTCCAAGGTTGAACTCACCTAGCCCAGGTTAAACCCCGGATCTCTCTGCAAGAGACACAAGCTGTCAATACCATACACATGCACCACAATGCCCTTTTATATTTCCGCAGTTTTAATTCTTTTATATCCCTAAGTCTACAGCATGACCACTTCTATTTCTATATGTTTGTCTTTATTTACACAGTTATCTTTAATCATGCAGTTTCTTCACTTCTGCAGGTATGCTTATCAGCGCAGTGTTTTTATTTCGAACCAATTTCTGTTTTTATGGTGACCTTTTTTCTATGTCTCTTTATATTTTGGCAGTTATTTTTTATTTTGTAGTTTTATTGATTGCAGCATGAAATTTAATTCTCTGTATAACTTTATTTCTGTAATGATCTTTAATCATGAGGCCACCTATTTTTGGCAGTTATCTTCATTTCTGTATTGTCTTTATTTATGTAGTGTTCTTAAATTATGAGGTTGCTTCACATCTGACTGACAAATTTGGCCCTTTTGGCCCACTTTTCGCTAAAAGGGAATGACATCTAGATTTAGTTGAATTTAAATTAAGCAAAAATATGAACACGGATCAAATTGCTGCTTTACTTGTATGAGGCCCCAAGTATGGACTTATAAATTCCACCTGTAAATGTGGACAAAATATGTAAAGTAAGTACATATAAATACATATTTAAGTAATGAATAATCTATATAAAAAATAAATGAATATATGGGTCAATGTCATTTTAGAGATTCAAAATATACAGGTAGATGATTAAACTTGATAATTTTGTGCCATGAAATAAAGTCATGAATAATCTACAGTGTATAAATAGACAAAGTAGAAGGAAGCCTTGGCCTATATATCATGTCTATTTATTGATTATTAAATGGCATTTCAGAAGATGGGCTTTCTAAAAATACACATCGATAATACTTATCAAACAATATTTGTATTGTATATATCTTTTATTCATCTTTGTTATCTGGCAAGAGACAAATGTAACAGTATAAGGAAGTGATGTCAAGTCAAAGGACACTACATGTATGCTGTATGACGATCCGGCCCTGCGCATGCATGGTATGTTGACATTTCTTTGTCGATGCAGATTTTGACACCGTAGTTCAAATATTACTTGGGGCCAAGGAATTTATCTAAGGCACTTAGTGTCAGTATTAAATGGGGCTGCCAGTTATCACAAGGTGGTACCCTCAAAATCTATTTTGATACACAGTTCGATGCGAGCCATTATGCTTGAAGATTCCAACCTTCTCCAATAAAAACATTGGATGTAACAGTACCAAAAAGGATATTATGTGATAGCACAATTATACCTTTTAGTATTATATAGGATTCATACCTCTCTCTTTTGTCCTCCCTTTTAAACATTTACTCTTTACTCTTTCTTCCCTCTCTCTCTCTCTCTCTCTCTCTCTCTCTCTCTCTCTCTCTCTTTCTCTTCTCTTCTCTTCTCTTCTCTCTCTCCTCTCTCTCTCTCTCTCTCTCTCTCTCTCTCTCTCTCTCTCTCTCTCTCTCTCTCTCTCTCTCTCCCTCTCCCTCTCTTTCATCTCCTCCTTACCCTCTCCCTCTACCCTTCTTCCATATGTTTTCTCCCTCTCTCTCTCCCTCTCTCTCTCTCTCTCTCTCTCTCTCTCTCTCTCTCTATCTCCCCCTCTCTCTCCCTCTCTTTCATTCTCCTCCTTACCCTCTCCCTCTACCCTTTATCTATATTTTTTTTCTCCCTTTCTCTCCCTCTCTCTCTTTCTCACTTTATTTCATTGCCCAAACATCAAATAATTTATCCTCCATCTTACCTCCCCTTACACCTCTCTTTATCACTATCACATGCTATTCATCATTAAAAGCTCCTGTAGCATGTACCAGGTGTACAAGATCTCAAGAGTTTTCCTTTCAATTTGGCTATACTGCATATCATCTCAGGCGAGAAAACCCTGGACAAAGTGGGTTCTAGATACAGATGGACACCTCATCTGTCACTGTCTCAGACCCTATTCATATCCACACAATGCACTGCTCTTATCCCTGGCGCCAACACCAGAGTTATTACAAAATATGTCACACCACGTTTTCCTTTTACACCTGCCTGCAACAATGTATGAGCTGGTATTTTTGAGAATCACTGTGGGTACGGCGAAATTAGCAACACGCAAAAATATCAGAGACATAATGCATTTGATATTCACATTTATCTGACCATGCTTGCTGTATAGCATGTTGAAAAGGTGTAATGACACAGAGCAGTGAATGTATGTTTATTTAACTTTTTTGCAGTCTTGTGGCATGTATGTGTACCTTAATAGATCATTTTTGTTATGTAACATGCAAATTTTATTCACATCGTTCAAGCAATTCGTTACTAATGGTAACCCCAAAGCTTGTCCGAGGTTTGTCCGAGCAGCAACAACTGAAATATTCGTTCCATCCTTTCAAACAGAATCACGAAATACAGGTGGATGTAATAACGCATCACCAGGCAGTTAGAGGGAAAGTTGTGAATACATTACGAAAATGGCTTATTCAGTGACCAGCAAATGGGCAGTGTGATTGGTCAATGTGGATGGAATTAAAGCCAGGGAGTCATTTGCAAAGAGAACAACATGTGAAAAGGTCTGCAAAAATATCTGTGTGCACAAATATATTGGCATAGAGTAGACCATTTTGTAATGTACAAAAATTGTAATACTATGCACATTGTTCAAAGATACATTACCAAAGACAACCCTCAAGCTTGTCCGTGGTTTGTCTGGTCTAGCAACAACTAACAGATTCAGAGAGCTTTTCATCCATTGAAAATAAATCACTAATATAGGTGAATGTATTGATCCCACAGCTTGTTTGCAATTTATCTGACAAGCAACAATTGATAGATTCAGATTGCATTCTACCCATAGAAATTGATGACTAAAAAGAGTTGAATGTATTTATACAAAAGGCTTTTTTAACTAGCACCAACCAATAGATTCAGAGGGCATTCTACCCATTGAGACTAAATGAATGTATTAATCCCATAGCTTGTCCAAGGTTGTTCTTTCTAGTGACAAATGATATGTTCAGAGTAGAAAATCCACGGAAACTGAATCACTAATAATGTGAATGTAATAAAGTGCTATATAATGTGAATGTAATAACACGTGAATGTAATAAAGTGTTATTACGCTTTGCATTTACATGCAACGTGACATTTAGGTGTGAATAGGTTGAGAAAGCGGCTTATAAGTCTATCTCTCCCATACTTCTTGCTCCCAGATGTATCAACCTCAGGGCCGTAACTGAGACCGTTACATAAATCTCCTTCTCTCTAACGCCTGTTTGGCTGATTATGTCGGTCAATTATGCCCAACGCGAAGTCCACATTAGGATGTAGCCGAGTATAGCTTAACTCTTTGACTGTTGAGTGTGCTTTTGTGTGTGTCAAGGAGCTATGCACACAAATCCCATAGAGCAGCAGTTTATCTGGAACAGAATGAATTAAAGCAGAGATGTGGAAAAGCTGCATCCATTCCGCATCCCTGCTTTATTCAGCAGGCTACATTGTATAAATATGGCTTCTACTACAGGGCATATAAATAGATCTACTAAAGGGCATGTTACCAATAATAGATACTGGACCTATAATGTGCACACACATATATATAGATGCATGCACAGCGCACTGGGTGAACAATGTGTGATATTAAACAAGAAATACAATACTTCAGTTCCATGTCATAGAGGTTAATGTTTATAATTTGTTATGCACAGTCAAACTTCACACATACAGTGAACATGAACATAGCATTCATGTGAGTCCTAATCTACATTCATAACAAGATCCAAGATTGCAGAGTCACTGGCGAGTCGATATATTGGAAAGCCAAACAGGCTATCAACGCTCCACGCACTTGTCTATTACACTACAGGTGTCGGCAGAATCACAGTCACGTTTGCTCAAGCAATCAAACAGCCGAGACTTGACTTGATTCCCTTAGCGGTGTGACTGAAAATAGCAACGACCTGCAGTAAGCGGATTATGTCTGCCATACTGTAACTATACAGCACGTTGGCATGAGATGAGATCTAACCATCTAAGGAGCTTTCTTCACTCTTAGACTTCCTAATTTGATTTTGATGTCCGGGACATTTATTTCACACTGAAATGTATGTAGTGCATGTACATGTACTTGTATCTCACACTTTAAATTGGCACTATCGGTTATCCATTATTATTTTTTATTTATCATTGGCATATTAATTAATGTACAAGTGCATTGTATAAACATGGTATATTTTGCAATCTATGTGAATTTTTTCTAAACGATTTCTCTCACCATGAATATACAGGTAAAACATGCAGAGACAATGATTAAATATCATCATCTCATGCATTGCATGCCTTTGTTCCGTCGCTGTTACCATTAACGCTCTTCAATATGTGCGCCGTGAAAATAAAACATGCATTCATGCAAACATGTAGCTTGTTTTTGTTATATCCTGCACTGCACATGTATGTTCAGCAGTCCCTGTTACCAACAACGTTCGACAATAAAGTAACGATAATAACACTGTATAAAGCATCGCGATCATGGGTAACTAAGTACATGTAGGCAAGTTTTGATATTTCCGACATGTATGTATGTGTATCATTTGTAGGCCAACATGCAGGCCTGCGTTCGCCCACTCATGAAATTAAATACTCACGAAATGGTCGGTGCTGTCCAAATTTGCAAAAAAATCTGCACATGAAATAAACCACATTTAAGTAAAAATTGTGCAAAGGGTAAACTTTCTTTTAACACTGGGATATGAAATAAGATTACTGTACACATACCGTATGTGGTTTCCTAACATTCGCTCTGGACAGTGACCATCCCTCAATGGTAATTCTAACGCTGTACTGTGCATGTAGTGCAGTCTAATACCTGACTTCCAGCTTGGAAAACCCAATACATGGACGTGTTTGACTCTAAACCTCACCTAGAGTCTTAACACTAACCTGGCTCATATCTTGACATACACTACAGCTCAAAGGTATTGGCATAGGGAAAGGGAAAGGGAAAGGGAAGAAAGGGAAGGACCCGCAGCATGAAACATGATGCTTTTTAGGCTAAAGCATCATGTTTCATACTGAACTGGACAAAATATACCTGGTTTAAAGCTGCAGCTCCTTCCCTTTCCCTTTCCCTATTCCAATCGATCCTTTGAGCTGTAGTATAGGTACATGTATTATAATAGCTCATCTTCTTCTACTGCTTTCAATTTAATAAAATTTAATCTGTTAATTGTATTTGTCCATTAGTAGCCATGCGCAAATTCAATACATTACGCTTACAAGGACGTAATACTGCATGATAACTTGCACACTACTATGTTCAAATACCGCGATAACTGTTGTGATTTCAACGTAATATTCTTCACAAATACATGTGACTGCACAATAACTCGCACACTATTGAGTTCAAGTACCGCGATAACTCAATGTGATTGCAACGTAATATTCCTCACGAATACATGTGACTGCACAATAAATTGCACAATACTGTGCTCACATGCCATAATAAATTGATGTGATTTTCAATGACCGATTAAGGAAATATTCACAGTAAATTGAAATCCATGCAACTGATGGAAAGAAAAGATGTACAGTACAGAAACCAAATGATGCAAAATATAGGCCTATGTTTCAATACATGATTTAATCTTGTAGTCCCCCATCAGGGAAAAAAATAATTCAAAATTTTCAGGGGCTTCTATTTTAGCATATGGCCATTTTGCTACAAGTTTACATTGTGTCTATGGGAATTTGGGGGGCTCTTTTAAGCATTTTGGGGGCAAAATCGCCCCGAGTCCCCATTTTTTTTTTCCCTGTCCCCCGTGGTGTACTTGCATCTTTCGGCTTTAACCCTTTGTGTGCCAGACACATGCTGCTCAATGGGATTTGTGTGCATTACTTGTGCTAAAACTCAACACTGGCACTGGAACTGGCACTGGCACTGGCACTGGTACTGGCAAGAGTTAAACATCCTGCATAAATCTATATACTGTTCAGCATAGACACCACATACATTATCATCTATTCCTGAGGGGGGGGGGGGGGGGGGGTGATCGATGAATGTATAGATCATCTTGCTGACTACAAAAGATAAGTACGCACATCAACACCCTCTGAGCTTCTAATATTCATGTAGTTAGGTGCCTTGCTACATCTCACGACATAAATCAGTGAAGAAAAATCAGCTGTATGGACACATAGCCTTTGTACTGAAGGATGCAGGGGTACATGTACGTTGTGTGTGTCGGGAATATCAAGATTAAAGGACATGTACAATGTGCACCCAGGGCTCTCACAGGCATGTTTTAACACATGGTTAACCCTTCTATGTGCCAGAGAAATGGGACTTATGTGTGTATCACTTGTTTAAAAAAGGCGTACACTGCAGCTTAAAGGAATTGGCATAGGGAAAGGGAACGAGAATAAAGGATATAGAGGTATATTTTGTCCAGTTCAGCATGAAACATGATGCTTTCTAGGCTACAGCATCATGTTTCATGCTGAACTGGACAAAATATACCGCGGTTTAAAACTGCAGCTCCTTCCCTTTCTTCCCTTTCCCTTTCCCTATGCCAATTTCTTTGAGCTGGAGTGTATGTAGCACACAGAGGTTTTAAAAAAAGGCCCCATGCAGTGCAACACTACTTTGGATGTCATATTGAATGTAATATTTATGTACAAAGGCATGTTACCATAAAACAAAGTCTGCATAAATAAGATAAGATAAAATGAGATTTTATTAACCCATTACCCACAGTTAGATTTTCAGGCTTCATGAACCCTATAACGGGACATCAACATTTGCCATTGAACTGCAGTAATTAAAGGCTATGGCTTAATTTGAAGCTTATCTGTAGTCTATTGTCTGTGCAGCACATTACGCAAGAGTTGCGCTGCTCACTATCAGAGTGGAGAAAAGCCAGCCCATATATTTACACGGGCCCAGGAAAGCATGGGTTAAGTCAATCAATCCTCTCTCAGGGTATACATGCACTTCAACATATTTACACTGATAAACATTCACATGAATATGTACAAAGTAAATACAGTACATAACCACTCAAGTTTTTACAACACAAAGTGCATAGGAAAAATCTTCTACTGGGTGTAAAGTATGACTTTGAATTAGTAACATCAACAAATCAATATCTTGTTGGGTCATGCACGTATTCAAACATATTTACATATCATACATGAATGCAACCCTGGTCACCCAGTGTAGTGTTTGGATTGAAATTGTCCTATGATTTCGAAAGCAAGCATGGGTAACCATTAGTTACCCATGGCAGATGATAGACGCAGCATTCATTACAGAGAGCTGATAGTCACCTGTCCCACGTAATTTGACACCTGTTGCCAGTCCACTCTACCAGGCACACAATCAGTAGGAGCTAGCCTAGCCTCAATCCACACTGTAGAGAGTTTGTTTTTTCATCACAAACTGCTGCACTCTGAACTCTGATATCATTACATGTAGCATGAAGATGTGTAGTTCTTAAGCCAATGGGGATTTCAAGGCCTGGTAATGTAAGGGTTAACTCTCTCATTTCCATTAGCATGAAGATGTGTAGTAAGCCAATGGGGATTTCAAGGCATGGTAATGTAAGGATTAACTCTCTCATTGCCATTAGCATGAAGATGTGTAGTAAGCCAATGGGGATTTCAAGGCCTGGTAATGTAAGGGTTAACTCTCTCATTACCATTGGCATGAAGATGTGTAGTAAGCCAATGGGGATTTCAAGGCCTGGTAATGTAAGGGTTAACTCTCTCATTGCCATTGGCATGAAGATGTGTAGTAAGTCAATGGGAATTTCAAGGCCTGGTAATGTAAGACTTAACTGCATCTGGTCGCATGTACAGGTAGGCTACATTGTACACACCCTGCCCTTCTTCTCACTTCCTTCGAAGAAGTGTATGTACACTCCAGCTTAAAGGAATTGGCATCGGTTAAAGGGAAAGGGAAGAAAGGGAAGGAGCCACAGTTTTAAACTGCGGTATATATTGTCCAGTTCAACATGAAACATGATGCTTTTTAGTCTAATGTATCATGTTTCATGCTGAATTGGACAAAATATACCGCGGTTTAAAACTGTGGCTCCTTCCCTTTCCCTTTCCCTATGCCAATTCCTTTGAGCTGTTGTGTACTCTAAGCTTTCAGCTGAGCACCTACATGTATTTGTCCAATGTAGCCTGGCTTGCAGGCTGTTGGGCATTTCTAATTTAAGGGCGTGTTTATCAACTCTTTTTTGGTAGAATTAAGGTTTCCAAACACGTTTAAATTTTTTTAAACGCGTTTCTGGGAGTTGATAAACGCAAAGCTGTATTGATTATGGGGTTCAGAAAGCTGTTTTGAAACACGCAAATTTGTGTGATCCTAAACGCGTTTAAACCAGAAATGCGTTTAAACCACGTGTTTCCGTAAACACATCGATTGCACACTATTGTACTACAGTGCTCGCGTAACGGCGCAGTAGAGCTGCGCAGCGACAAGGCTGGTTTTCGACTTGGGCAATTGAGTAAATAAACGCACCGTTTTTTTAAACGCGTTTGGAAATGCGTTTGGAAACATGTTGGTAAAGGCCTTTGGAAACGTGTTAAAATTTCTGAAAAGTTGATAAACATGGCCAGAACTATTTATTGACAGGCTCTGCTGTAGACTAATCATTCTCAATTTCACTTCTGGCTTGACGGAACAAGAAAAGAGGATAATGACAGAGTGGCAAGTACACTGTAAGTCTGAGTACAAGACTCTATTTTTCAGTTTGGATACAAAACGTCCAGGGCCCTGTTGCATAAAACTTACCATTAATGGTCACTCCGCCATCAATGGAAACTACCATGGCAACATCGCTAGACAGCCAATCAAATTCAGAAGTTGCCATTGGGAGCAAAGTTACCACCAAGTAGGGTCCATGGTTTTATGCAGCATGGGCCCAGCAATGTACTGTACCAAGAATGAAGAAGTGACAAAAGCCTTATGAATACTGGACCCTGTTGCATAAAACTTACCAATGATAGTAACTTTGCTATTAATGGCAACTTCTATGGAAACCTTTGATTTGATTGGCTGTTGAGCAATGTTACCATGGTAGTTACCATTGATGACAGTTACAATTAATGGTACGTTTTATGCAACAGGGCCCTGGACTATTTTTCAGTTTGGATAAGAAAACACACAGCAGCTTGGAGGCTAGGCTAGTCCAATGGGTCAATTTAAATTGTACAGAGAGATCATTTCAAGAACATACACTGTACAGGCATGGATCAGCCATGTCTATTACAGGGTGATAAACACCGTTGGGGCAGTACCCAAGCTCTGGCCAGGCATCTTTTTCTTTTGGAGCAGATATATTTTTGTTTCAAACCTTAAATGTGAATGTGAGTTTATTTGCCGTCTCTTAAAGATACACTGCAATACATACATGTAGCAATCATATTTCTTCTAGTTTAAGAATTTTCTGTAAGAACTAATGTAAAAAACTCTGTTCACAAGCCAATGGGGAATGAATTTGTTCCATGCACAGGTACTGTATACAGCATATGGTTGTCCTAATACAGGTACACATACATGTAGCAAAATTAAATATACCACAGCCTTGAGTCCAGACTATCTCCACCCCATTGCGCCAATCTAGCAGGAGAGGGGTTTCCATGACCACTCATCATCTGTCCATGACCGGAGCGGGCTAGATCAAGCTCAGGCTGGTATTGACAAGTTCTCTAGTCTTGAGTGTCCAGCCACTAGTACTGCCTGGCGAGAAGCACGCGCGGTGCTGCCCTCTGCCCCACCTACTTGTTTCCGTGGAGTGTTTTCTTTGGGGGAGACGCCGGGTGTTAATTGCATCTCGCGGTTAAAGTTGGTCTAGTGACGTCAGCAAGAGAGCTGTTTATCATCCCCGGATGTTTTTGTTTACTTGTAGAGAGAGCTCTCAATAAAAGTTACTAACTTTCCTTTCCGGGCGCATCCAGGTCCATGTTCAATTTTGCAGCCTCCAAAGATAATGTTTTACAATTTGGGTTGAGAGCTGGTAAGAAAAACGACTTGTAACAATTCAGGGAAAGTATCAAAGTATTGGAAAATTATTCCCTTTTTCCCAAAATCGACCCCTCTAAAACCAGTGATAGCACGTGATAAGCACTCAAACGCATACAATGTAAGATTTTAGGAAAAAATGCTTGCCATCGAGTCATGTAATGACAACTAATCAAAAATGTGTCTACTTTCCTGAATTCATTAAAGTAAGTTTGATATTATCTTTGAATATCTGATAAAATTGGGGGATATCATTCATAAGAAGAAGCACAATGGTGCTGAAAACTTATATCGTGTCCAAAATGTCAAAAGGCATTTAATGGTAGCTATCAAAACACAAACTAGCCATTCATTTTACCTAAGTCCAGGCCTAAAAAAAAATGTGAGCGTTAATAAATATATTCTCTTCATAGCCATTTGAAAGAAGATAAATTCAGCCTCGTCATGTTGTAAAAAAAAAACAGTAAGGAAATATGAGTTTTCAGCCATTTTGCCAAAGGGAAATGTACACAAAGCAAGAGCCAAAGTAATTATCATTTTTGCTATTAAAAGGCTCTGGCTGTGAATAAGTTAATGTGCGCTCAAGGCATTCTTCGGCCACTGCGGCAATACACAGTAATCACATACAACGATCATTTGGTACATAAGTGAAGGGTCAAATGAGACTTCAGTGCATGTTTAAACTACTGTTAAATAAAACTGTCTGTACACGACAACAGGCATAGGGAGGCTTGATAACGTTGCATTTCCCACAGGGTTTAATTAACTCTTAATATGCCCCTTGAGGCAGCTATGCACCAAGAATACACATCTCATAGAGCAAAGGTTTGTGTGGCACACATCGCGTTAATCAAGATTCAAGTACAGTACGGATGCTACTGACCATACCGTACATGAACAAAAGTATCAAAGGCATATTAATATTACATTTCCCACAGGGCTCAATTAATTCTTAATGCACCAGTTAAGGAATTTTTGTCCCAAGAATACATGTATTCTGTATGTATAAATACACACTCCATCATAGAGCGGTATTTTGTCTATAAAAGAAAGAGTGAATTATGATACAGCCTTACAGGTATAGGGCATATACTGTATGTGCACTACAGCTCAAAGGAATTGGCACGGGTAAAGGGAAAGGAAAGAAAGGGAAGGAGCCACAGTTTTAAACCGCGGTATATTTTGTCCAGTTCAGCATGAAACACGATGCTTTAGCCAAAAGAGCATCGTGTTTCATGCTGAATTGGACAAGATATACCGCGGTTAAACTGCGGCTCCTTCCCTTTCCCTTTACCTGTGCCACTACCTTTGAGCTGTAGAAAGCTCTATACAGTAGATATCAAATTGCATTTATCTGTGAGTAAAGTCCATTCTTACTAAGATATTACAGAGATGTGAAGTAGGAGCATTACTCTCAACATAATACTTTAACATCTTCTAAAGATATTACATATGTTTGTACATTAGGCCATATATGCCACAAAAGTAGCAATTGTTTGCACTACCTTTTGCTAGAATCTGTCTGTATGAAGCAATACAGATTCAAATAAAAGGCTGTATCTGAGTATCTGCTGAATGATTTGCGTTTGTTGTTAAACAAGAAGATTTAGATACTATCAGAGGCTATGAAGCAAATCACTTAAACACAAGGAAATTTGAAGTTTTCAGACTCTTTGATGACTAACTTGAGTTTGTGCCTGTAATCTGGGCTAGACTTTTGCTAGTTTAACGTAACTGTTAGACTGTTAATTCTTCCTATCACATAAAGTGTGAAAGCATCCCATACTGCACTCTGCAGTGCCATTAGGATTGTAGACAGATTGTAGCTTCCTCCTATGATAGACTGAAATAAACAAAATGGGAATGTGGCTGCAGGTTGCATCATGGGAAGACTTTTCTTTGCGATATGGAGAATTGTATTGTGCATACATTGACTTTGTTTGAACTTATCCACAGACATGCTGTCCATGCAAACCTTTTAAAATTGTACACTAGAGCTCTGCTGTATCTTCTACATGCATTTATGTAAACGCATACAGGAGAACACTTACAAAATAATGCAAATGTCCAATTATGTTGCAGAGGCATGAACATAATGTAGAAACCATAAAATGTCCTGGTAAGAGTTAACTAATGTAGGGAGAAACCATAAAGAAAACGACAAGCTTTTCAACTAAAAGGAGCTGAAAAAGTCTTTGGATAGAGCATAAAAAAAGTTTTGTATCTAAACTGTGCTGTTAAAAAATGCAAAATATGTAAAGGCTATAAAGAAGATTACAAGCTTTACAACTTAATTGTATTGGTAAAAATTACAAAAAGTCAAGAAAGAAATTGGCAAGCTTTTTGACTTGAAACAAGGCTGGTAAAAATCACCATGTCAAGGCCATCAAGAAAATGCCAAGCATTTTCACCAAACTTTGATGCGAAAAAATACAAAATATGACAAGATCATGACAAATATGAACACTCACTTTTCAACTAAACTTTGCTGGTAAAAAGTACAAATATATAATGGTGACACCATAAAGAAAATGGCAACCCTTTCAACTTAAGTATGCTGGTAAAAATACAGTGTATGTCAAGTCTATATATAAGACTTCAACAACTTATCATCTACACTGTACTGGTACATGTAAAATGGCGTGACCATAAAGAAAATTAAAAGCTTTTCTATGCTGGTAAAATTACAAAGAGACCATAAAGAAAATGGCATACTTTCAACTATTAAGCTACCCTCATAAAAAATTATGAAATAAATATATGGCAGCAATAAAGAAATTTGCAAGCTTTTGAACTGAACTGTGCTGGTATGCATTTTCTTTCTATGAAGGATTCACGGTGCAAACATTGATGCACACTTTAGACAACACAGGTTTCCCTGTACAGGCAACAAAAAGGTTCACTGTATACCAGTAGAAGCTTTATGGAAAAGGAAATATCAAAAGCTCTTTTTTTCAACAATTCATGATAGACACTAATTTTCTCCAGTACTGCATGTAGAGTACACAAACATGGATATCTGCATGTACCTGTAAGATGTACGTGTCCTCATGTATTTGATAATCAAAACGGTCAACATCTTTTTGAAATTACGAAAGCACACATGTGTGCCTAGAGGAATCGCGAACCTTCATGGTTCATATCGGCATAGACTGTACATGTAAATGTATGTACAATGAAACAAGCTCTAATCCCTATTACCATCAAAATCCTCACTGTTCATTAAATTTTCCTCTTTCTCTCTCTCTCTCTCACTTTCTCTCCATTTCCCTCTAGACATATTTTTTCCTGTAGTCCTGTCTCTGAAAATCTCCATCTTCATCTCTCTCTCTTGCTCTCTCTCTCTTCTCTCCCTCTCTCTCTCTCTCTCTCTCACTCACTCTCTCTATCTTTCTCTCTCCCTCACCCTCTCTTTCTCTCTCTCTCTCTTACTTGCTTCTGTGGCATCACTCACAATGACGTCTCGCGGCTCCAGCCTAAAATGTACATTGTCCGTTGGCAAGTCAACAAGCCAAGGCAAAGCTTAGTCCACTCAGCAGATGGAGAGATGGGAATGTAGATCAAGGCCATGCAGGATAGGGATGCCTTACAACCACTGTAAACGTAACATCCACTGCAAAACGCCATGGATACAAAACCCAAGTATTGTAGATGTTGCCATGGCAACAAGAATCACTCCCCGATTTTCTTTCCATACGGTATGGTAGATGTTGCATGCATCTATTATGCTTCATAAAAAGATGAACACTGGACAACCGGAAAATTTTCTACGAGCCTGCCTGACCTAGCAACACCTAGTAATAGCTTCATGTGCATGTAAAACAATCTTGGATGAATGGAAGATGTCCAATAAAATGGAGTATAATGCAAATAACTATCATCACCTTTACACATGTACATGTACGTGTCACAAAAAGAAACAGCCATACTCATAAGCAACAGGTAGTCTCATAACAAAACATTCCTGCCGTATCTGGGTGATTCCACAGTTGGGGCAGTTTTGCGACATACTGTACAACAACTCCAAATCTATATCTTTTTCAAACCAGGCAAATATAGTCCAATAATGGCATGAGCAAAAAAATGGGGTCCTATCCAGTATTATTTCTCAAAGACCATGGCATATTGCAATTTGACTTATGAAAATTTCTTGTCCATGTAAAAACAATATGATGTCCAGGTAACGGCGGTATAAATTTGTGTATGCCTGTTGCTTCAAATCCATAAAATATTTCCAATTTTAATGTCTATTACTGAGAAAAGAGGAATTTTTCATTGACAGTTCAAAACTTAACCACATCTGAATTGATCTTCATGCTAACTGCGAAGGTGTCTCCGTTACATGGACATTGCATGAAAATTTTGCCCCACCAGTGAAGCAACCTTACCATGTCAATACACAGCTCAGAGGGTTTCTCATAACTGCAGACTCACTTTAAGCAATGAGCATGTCATTCTTCCTGTAGACTTTAAACGATGGTGGAATTGACACACTGTGAAGGGCATAGGTTGATTGGAGTGTTGTTGAACTACTGTGCTACATTTGTTTTTCAGCTTGAAGGAGCAAGAAAGTCAACACGTGTAGGCACCATACGTACACGTGCACATTAATGTATGATAAGTGTGAATTACATGTAACTTTATGAAATGTAATTTGGTCTGGATCACAATGTAGACACAAGTCCGTGACAACTTGTCGCATGGTGAACAAGCTGCGTTGTTCACTACATACACATGTACACATGCCACTTGATAGCTTTACATTAATGGATCTTTGGATGGTGCTTCTAAAAATACAGTCTTGTACCTGCAGACTTTTGCACATTTAAAAAGGAAGGTGAATCTGGCAAGGAAACTGCTCAGTAAATAACATTTGTTTTTCATGCTGTATTTTAATTCTATGTTATTAAGTCTAATACAATGATGCCAGAAATGGACCTTTATGTTATGATGGTTCAGAATGCAAGGTTTTAAATATAAGCAGAAAAACAATTACACAGAGATTTGGACTGATATTAGCATTAAAGAATTAGCCCCCATTCAGAAAAAAAAACTAGGCACTGTAGAGAGCAAAAGTGCCGCTGTAGAAAATAATTCATAATTCCATAATGCCCAGCTTGGTTCTGCGTATTTCTAAAGCAAGTTCTTGTCAGGTTTGAAAAAAGTGACCTTCACAAGTATAATTCTGTTGTGTCCACCCCCCCCCCCCCCCCTTTCGCTGTGGGCTGAGATTTTTGTGTGATGACCAAGAGTCAATATTTGATTGCATCTAGGGATGGTTATAAGTAGTGTGGAGCTATGCCAGGATGAATGGAAATGAGGAATAGGGGAGATAAGTGCGGCGACTCACTTTGACTGGGGGGAGGGTGCCAATACTGTGAACGAGATAGAGATAATTGTGAAAAGGAGGGGTATCTGAAATGAAGGTACAGAATATGTGCTTGTGCATACGTGCAGGTACCATAAAATATGGAGGGTGTCAATACTGTGAAATGGGTGGAGATCATTAAGAAAAAGGACAGGGAGGAAATCTGAAAGGAAGGATGGTCTTGTGTTTATGCAGAAACCATGAGATATGAAGAATGCCAATACTGTGAGATAGGTAGACATAATTGAAAAAAGGGAGAGGGAGAAAATCTGAAAGGAATTTATGTACTTGCAAAAACCAGTACTGCGAGATACATGAAGGTAGAGATAATTGAGGAAAGGGAGGGAGGGAAATCTGAAAGAATGGTATGTACTTGTGCATACATATCTATGTCTCATACAATAAAATATGTAGAGTTACATGGAATAGAGAAAAAGAGAGATACTAAACATCTGAAATGAAGGTGGGAGAGAGTTGTATACATGTTTTTCAATACCATGACATATGCAGAAATTATACACAAAAAAGGGTAAGAGAATTAAATATGAAACAGGAATGTATAAAGGTGTGTACATGTCAATACTGAGAAATATGGTGAGATAATTGAGAAAAGAGATATGAAATCCAAAATAAAGTTGGGATATCTTTATACGCACTTGTGTAACAATATCATGAAATAGGAAGGGATTATTATGTAAAAAAAAAAAAAAAAAGGAGGGGGGGGGGGGGAGAAATATGACATGAGGTGTGAAATGTCTTTGAAGATGTTTTCATCTGAGTGTGAAATATGATGAAATAATGAAGAGAAGAAAATCTGAAATGAAGGAACCTTGTCCTTGTTCCTTGTCATTTGTATGTCATAAAATCAATACCATGACATATTGGGAGAAAATTAAGAAAAGAAAGGGAAGGACATGAGATATGAAGGTGGAGAATGCACAGTACTTGTAAACATGTCAATGCTAGGAAATAACAAGGGGAAGGAATTGAAAACTTTAATACATGCACATTATTTGAACATTACGTCAGCAAGAATGTACAAAGATGTGGGCCTGTCTACAGTAACGGGGTACATTTCTGTTACATTTACTGTAACATTTGCATAAATCTCTTAAATTCCAATTATATTTTTTGTCTCTTAAATAAACCAGCCAATAATAATAAAATATCAAAGAAATGTATTGATTTGCACTTTACAAGGTTTTGTACACTTCAGAAAATTTGCCTTGTACAAATTTGCCATAGCACGTTGGTAACGAGACATACGAGTTTGTAACACACTCGTCTATCCCGTTACCAACGTGCTATGGCAAATTTTAACAGGCTTAGTTTAGAAAATATAATAAATGAACACTCAGAGCAGGATTTGAGCTGAAGTTATTTTGGAGGAAATTAATTCAACACTCTGTCATATTTTGGTGGTGCAAGGTGGTCATAATTTCAAATGATTCAGTTATGCCAAAAAATCTGCCTTTACTCTAGACAGACCCACGTGTCAATTTACACGTCATGTTGCTGTGGGAAACCACAAAGGTCTGATAGACAATGCCTATTTCTAGACATACAGTACATGTATCATGATCAAGGCAACATGATGATGAATTAGAAGCTGAAGATTGTCTAGGAAATACAACGGAATATGCTGAAAAAATGAAGTGCATTATGAAGGTGGCACTTATAGACTATTTGAACATGTACGTTAAAGGGTTACTAAATTAGAAAAATAAGTTCCCACTAATCAATGTAAAATTATCCACTAAAAATCAATTTCACATTCATTTGCCGCAATAAAGTCTCATTTTGACAAAAATTTGAAAAAAAAAACACACGCCTCCAGTGATGTCAGAGAAGTCAAAATGCCATAAATGCCAACAATACGTTACCAATGAGAACCCCAAAGGTTTGTCTGAGTAGCAACAATTAATAGCTTCAAAGTGCATTCCATCAATTGAATCTGAATGACAAGACACAGGTGAATGCAATAACGCGTTACTATACAATTAAGGGGAAAGTTGTGAATACATTACAAAAATGGTCTCTCTTATGAGAGAAATGACTTTCTTACAATCTATGGCATTTATTTATTTTTCTTTTTTATTTTTCTAATTTAGTAACCCTTTAAGCTGCTTTGGGAAGCCACAAAGGTATGATAGACAATGTCACCCTATATACATATTATGATCGCGGACAAAATGATGATGAATGAATTTGAAGATGGAATATCCTGGAATGATTAAATACATTACTAGGGTGGCAATTATTTCAGCATGTATACATGTCCAATTGCTGTGGGGAAACCACAACTCTCTAGACATACGTGATTGTGATTAATGAAACATGATGATGAATAGGAAGCTATATAAAGACTCCCTGTGTGATTGAAAAGAGAAGCTGAGAGAGAAAGGTCATATTGTAGGTGGACAATGCCATGTTTGTCTATACTCTGAGATGTCCATATCTAAGTGCCATACGCTGTGATATACACTACAGCTCAAAGGAATTGGCAAAGGGAAAGGAAAAGGGAAGAAAGGGAAGGAGCCACAGTTTTAAACCGCAGTACACTTTGTCCAGTTCAGCATGAAACACGATGCTTTAGCCTAAAAAGCATCGTGTTTCATGCTGAACTGGACAAAATATACCACGGTTTGAAACTGCGGCTCCTTCCCCTTCTTCCCTTTCCCTTTCCCTATGCCAATTCCTTTGAGCTGGAGTGTAAGTAACCATGCAGTGCCACAACTCTCTGTCATGAGCTCTTTGTATCAGTTACACACCCTGGTAAACAGCCCCTTGCTCTGCTCACAAGTCAGTTTGTCAGGATGCTTTCCAAGTAATCCTCTTTCTTCCACTGCTTCTTTTCCCCATCTATTTTCCCCCATCAAGGCCAACTTTTCCAAGCTACTTTAATGATTTACATGCCCCCAAATCTCAACTGTCTAATTCTAAGGTCACACGTTAGCTTCTTTTTCAAGTTAGCTCTCTGGAAATCGTCTTTTTGGCTTACTCTTTCAGTCCAAGGAATCCTTGTCATCCTTTGTCAAAAAAAAAATGAAATCTAACATAAGGGATAAGGAATTACTGATTTTAAGAGGCATCAGTGCCAATTATTTGAAAACATAATAGGATAAGGGAAAAGTGGGAAAGAATCATTAAGAGTAGAGTAGGATGTCATAAACTGAACTATCCTGTTTGCTCGTGCACAAAGAAAAAACATTCTGTTTGCTTAAAATATAATTCAATAATAAAAAGCAGCTCTGAAAAAATACAATTAATATTGTGTTAAATAGATTTAATGCAAAATTTGATGTGGGGAGGGTGTGTCAGGGTATCTAACAACGGCGAAGATCTTCGCTTTATATTCATAAGATTTTTCTTAAAACGTCCTATGATTCTGAAGTCTGAGCAATGTACACAGACCGTACATCGTTTTCATCCATAAACCAATCATTTCACCTCAGAGAGAGAGAGACTAAACACACAATTCCCAGACACACTTGTTAATATCAAATCACTGCCATCAGTTACGGCTCTATAAGTCAGCAAAGTGACTCTCAAGCATGTATTACGCGCATCTCCATGTAGTCTTCACACTTGCCAAATACCTGTAATCTAATATTACCCCCTCCTTCAGCTCAATCAAACGATCCATCCCCAGCATCATCATTTCAGCCTGAGATTTTCGACCTGTTCACACTGTACCTTATCTGTAAACCTTGAACATAAAATAATGTGTATGAACTGCATACAGGTAAATGGTGCATTTACACTTCACGCAAAAATAAGTCATTGAACCATTCATGTGCCAGACAAAATGCTGCTCTATTGGGATTTGTGTACATTACTCATGAAAGAAAATACAAGAGTTATAGATGTAAAATAACTTCAGCAAGACCAGTTCAATTAACATGTGTTTAAAGACAGGGTGTCCCTTTTGCAGGTCAAAAACACATGATTTTGTAAAAACCACAGAAAATGGAAGAAGATAAGTGAGAACTTTCTTCCCTTTGATAGAACTGGAAACTGATGTTAGGTGAATTTATAGCAATTAGGAGCCATGGTCATGTCAGAATGCCACTCAGATGATTACAGGTCCAGCAGTGTTGTTCCACTGCTTCCTCTCAGCCCTAACCATTAATGGATGAAATAAGAAAAACAAACATGTCAGTTTAAATGCAAATTAGGACAATCAATTTAAATGTAACATTTTGGATTCTACTTCCCACTTGTCATGAAAATGACGTGAGTCTCTTTATCCTTCAACCATTAGTGTGCCATTTATGGGACACACCTGTACAGGGCGCACCTGTAAAGCAGTTTTTTTTAACTGAGGTTGACTACCCTGTATTTTTAAAGAAGACTTGAATAAATAATAAATAAATAAATGGATTACTTCACCATTTATACCCACAAATCACACAGAGAAGCAATTTAGCTGGTGTACAAGGGGTTAAACATGTTATATTTTAAGGAAGTGTTGATTACAGTGAGGGACATAGAGCGTAGTACTGTCCTCATAGAAGGCTTTTAGACATGAACTCAGTAGTGCACTGCAAAGTGACCACGGTCCCTCTCAATCAATTTCCCATCGATTGTTTTCAGTTGACGAAAAATTATTACACATTTATAGCGCTAATGGCAGTGGAAGGACAGTATTCTAGGTAGTGGAGTGCACTTCTTTGAATTTTGCAAGACCATTGGATACCAAAATAGTACTCTTCATTACTTTGTTAATATCCTAGTGTAAATGGATATTTGACTCATATGCATTTCAGCATAATAGACCATTTTCAAAATGCAAATTTCATGCTTTTCTTATAAGCAATATGTTTGTCTTAGTAACCCCAAACACTTGGCCAAGGTGTGTGACTGGCAATAACTAATCAGTAATGTATTCAGTGTCCATTCTACCCAATGAAACCAAATAACTCTGGACAGGTGAATGTCATAACTTGTAACTGGTCATGAGAAAGATATGATGAAAATATGATATGGGTTAAAGTGCATACTTATGTGCAGTAGATGGACATCACAAAATTTAAGTATTCAGTAAATTTCTTAAGTTAAAACAAAACCTTGTGATTTCACATGCAGCATTTAGCGGCACGGTTTAACAGTGTGTAGAAATATTATTTCAAAAATTATTAAAATAACTTGATACATATTCAGATCAAAATGATTGTAGATATACATTGCATAGACCATACACAGCAATAGCTTGTGTTCTTAATTCGCAACTTTCCTCTAAGTGGGTAGTAATGCGTTATTGCATTCACCTGTATCTGGTCATTCATATTCAGTGGATGGAATGCACTTTGAATCTATTTAGGTGTTGCTATATGTACTCGGACAAACATCGGACAAGCATTGGGATTCCATTAGTAACGTATTATTTGAACGACATGAATCAAATTTGCATACGACACAGTCTATTGAAGTCAGCATACATTTGCATTAAAAAGGACCTATATGGCTTCATATCCTTTCGAATTGAGGAAATTTCAGTACTGCTACATAAAATGTACATAATACGTATGCATACGTATGCATACTTATGCATACATAAGATTGTCCAATTACAGGCATACTGATTCCATACATCAAACAGCAAGAAGCCATACCATACAGGTATATGGACTTAATATACATTACAGGCGTGACATTTACAATTGTCCTAGTTGCCTAGGGCAACATAAATGTACCCATTGGCAACCAAAACCTTGTTTAATAATTTAGATGGCTTTCATTTTCTTGTATTGATTACTCATGCCAACAACATTCCTGTTAAATGCCTCTCATTGGAGCATCTGTTTGTCAATCTATCCATTAGGTTCCTCTCTCTCTCTCTCTCTCTCTCTCTCTCTCTCTCTCTCTCTCTCTCTCTCTCTTTTACTTTCTCCAATTCTCCATCTCTCCCTCTCTTGTTTCTCTCTACCTCAATGTACACACATAACAGTTTCATTTGTGTATGATTGCGATTGCATTACTGAAACATCACCTTCTCCATTGCTATTTAAAGCTATCGAGAATACAAAGAGGTACAAGTAACTATAGCAACCAGTTCCATTTGAATCATGCGATTCAAACATTCTGGCATGAATGGCAACCCATTGAACGTTAAGTGGAATAGATCAATATATACTTAGACCGAAACCTGCAAAATGAAACATACATGTATGATGGACAGCTTCCACAAGCTACAAATTACTGTATTTACTTTTAACTAATAGTTAATAGTTTCTGTTATGTTTAAAGTGAGTGCGCATACCATGAAGCCTGAAGGGCAAATGGAAACATTGACACTGTGTTATCTCTTAATCTGTTAATTGCATTATTATTTCTCAATATATATTCACTGGAGCAGCATTTAATTTAGTGAAGGAGTAAGTAAGTACAGAGCTATACATCTACATGAACAGTATGCACTGAAAAAGCAGATTTCTAAAACGTATAATGCGAGAATATAATACTTTCTTCTCAATTATACACACATTTATCATTAAATATCTACTTTGGGGGAACTCCATCATCTTTTAATTAGATGTGGTTCGGAAGATTAGGCCAGCCCAACTCCACACTTTAATTCCCCTCATGTTGCATCAGAGTATTTATGACAAAACAAATCAATGTCAGCGCCCCCAAGCGCACAAAGAACTAAATGAAACGAAATGAAATCTAATTTGCGGGAGATTGAAAGGACCTTGAAATGCTTTGTGTCAGAGTGGCAATCTACCATTCAGCCAGCCCTGCATCTCCATCACTATAATACAACAACATGGGGCTGAGATCAGCTCGTGCTGACAAAATAGCTGGCTATTTTCTGATCCAGGAAATTATATTGAAATCCCCTCTTCCTCAGCAGAGACAAGTTAATATATCACCCTATTTTCTCCCGCCCCTGTTGTGGTTTACAAGCTGCTAACTGTAACTGTTATATAATGCAGAGCAGTAACTTTTCTACGCTCTTGGGGATCAAGCTCTTGGGGGTCAAGCTCGCAGGCTCTGGCTAGATTATATAATAATATCTGTATGTATCATATTCATTCACATGTATCAATGAAATGCCAACATTTTTTATTGTAAACATTTCACAAATCAGCCTTTGAACGCCATGAAAGTTTTGAATAAATACCATTTATTTTGTCTGGAAATAATGGGCTAGATGGCAAAAATTGCAAGGTTATTTGGAAAACGCTGGCTATTTTGTGGACCGTCTGCTTAAATTAATCCCCAAATCTTTTGTATTTAAATTTGTATGGCCCGAACATTTTGAGGATTTGTGATTTAATCACTGCTGACTCCAAATAAGGATCTTTTAAGGGAAAATCACTTTCATCAAGTTTCTAAAATGAACAATACATGAATTTAAGACCATTGGTAAGAAGATTGCTCATGATCACCCGTTTGAAGGCTTTTTGTCTTCCCAGTACAGTATATTCCATTTAAGTAACAATTTTTTGTGAATGACAAGTCAATCCATCACTTCATGGGAGGATACAAAACCCCAGGAACCACCCAATAGAGGTTGGCAAGGAGCAGTGCCAAACCGCCATTGTAGGTGCGTCTTCATTAGCCCGATCAGATGAAATAGCGAGCTATTTTGCTGATAAGGGGAACTAGCCTGAAGTTGCAATTGCATCTTCATTAGCTCGAAACTTGGGATGCATAAATTATCCCGATGTTCGCACATGCGTAGTGTGGAACGGGAATAGGCCACTACCGCGTGGCTTCGTTTGTGAGCTCGCGTTCACGCACAAATAAAAACCTAATGTAAACAATGCCTCGTGCGCGCTGATGCGTGCCGGGGTCAGAAAATTCTCGGGCTAATGAAGACGCTCCGAGCTAGCTCGAGCTATTTCGCAAACTAGCTCGAGCTAGCGCCATCTAGCCCAAGATTTCTTGGAAAATTTTGCTCGACCAAATAGCTCGCTATTTTGTCTGATCTGGCTAATAGAGACGCAAATAGCTAGCTATTTCGTGATCTGGCTAGCTAACCCGATCAGAACAAGCTCGCTATTTCACCCACATCGGGCTAATGAAGACGCACCTATTGTGTGAATGTACCGTTAGGCTGCTGCATCTGGCACAGGCAGACACAAATTAGCTGCTTGAGTAGGACTGTGTGTCGCCTGAAGAAGCAACAGGGGAATTAGCCATACTGTCAGTCACTCACATGCAGCACGTTCACACGCAAAAAATTCATCGATACCGAACTGCTATAATCATATCGTTTCAGTATGGCTATACAACAAAATTCAATGTGTGTGGACACTGAAAAGTTGTATTACAAAACTTTACATAATGAAACACGGGTCTGGGCATCATTTCAAACTAGAACGGTATAACAAATAATTGTTTATCATGGTGCACTGTGCGAGTGGACATGACTAACAATACGTCGTATAACTGGGTGGGGCTTAGCGTGACCGCCAGTGCAAATGACTCAATCAACTCAAAGTACTGTGTGCTCACCAAGACAGACATCGCTATACGATGACTCTTTCTTGAGTTATGGTGTAGAGTTTTTTTTTGCTATTATATTCTAAGTGTGGACTCTTTTTGCTATACAACAATTTATACAACGTATGGCTACAACGTTTTGGTATAGCTATACAATGATTTTTTTGGGTGTGGAAACGGGGTAAATCAATGGGTCTGAAAATCCAGAGACTAGTTGTTCTCATGTGTACTTGACACATATGGCGAGTCAGGTTGTAGTCTTCGTTCAATAAGTCAGTCAGAGTCTTAATCAACGGGTCTGAAACTCCAGAGACTACAGTAGTAGTTTGTACTAATAAGGCGCTAGTTTTATCTACTGTTACAAGTAACATGTTTTGACAAAATAGTCGCAACAAAATCTGCGCTTTCTTGACATTTTGATGGATAATAACCTACATAAACAAGGTACAACTCAAATCAAGCTGACATTTACACAAAGCAAGGGTCAGGGATCAAATGTGTTCTGTGGCATTCATGTATCATTTTCTTGAAATAATTGTATACATGTACTTTCTGACAAATCACAAGTTCCATAAAATGTGTGTTTATCATTTAGAACAGAACAATGTGAGCACTTTGTTCACTTCACTGCCCTTATTTTTGTTTATGCAACTTTTGTGCATGTCTATTGAGTGATACGTTGCTAGTGGTAACCACAAAGCTTATCTGAGCTTTGATGACATGCAACAGCTAATAGATTCAGAGCGCATTCAGCCCATTGCAACTGAATCACTACACATAGATACTACAGAAGGGGTAAAATTGTGAATACATTTTAAAAATGGTGTATTGAGGATGAGCATGAAGTCTAATCTCAAAACATGTGACTGGGAGGTGGACTAGACTAGAGCCTGTCATGTCTGTCACATCTTGCCTAGAGACCTGTTATGTATTAAATAATATGCTCTGTACCTCTATGTCATGAGACATACACGAAACACCTGTTATATTGTACAATATGATGAAATATATCACAAGGACTGTTTGATTATCCGCAGGGACTTGTTTTGGCATTACAGGGGCAACATGGGTGTCATTTTCAACTCATTCTAGACTCATGGACTGACCCACAAGGATTCTGGGTTCCAAATAGTGGGGGGAAGAGAGTTGGACTTTGAAGCCATGGAGAATATATTTATATCGGCTCCCGTTGTTAGGTAAGGACTGAGCTGAATGCAGAGCCCCATAGTCGTGTTAATATTTCATGGAGTAGCTGGTCTGCTCTGTGCAAACACTGCACTTGGACCTTGACAACCCGTCTGTTCAGCTACTAGTGTTAACAGCTCTCTCTCTCTCTCTCTCTCTCTCTCTCTCTCTCTCTCTCTATGTCTCTCTTTCTCTGTATCTATCTATCTCTATTTCTCTCTGTCTCTCTCTCTGTCTCTCTCTCTCTCACACACACTCTCTCTCTCTTTCTACCTACATTGTATATGTCTCTTCTTGTTTTCAATCTTCCTTTCCCACTGTGTCTGTATATCTCTTTCTCTATCTATGTGTGTCTGTCTTGTCACCCTGTTCCCTCTCTCTGTCTGTTTACATGTTTCTCTCTCGCTCTCTTTCTCTCTCTCTCTCTCTCTCTCTCTCTCTCTCTCTCTCTCTCTATGTGTGTGTGTCTGTGTGTGTGTGTGTGTGTGTGTGTGTGTGTGTGTGTGTGTGTGTGTGTGTGTGTGTGTGTGTGTGTGTGTGTATGTCTGTTTTCAGTATCTCTCTCTCTCCCTATCTCTACAAGTGTGTGCATGTGTGTGTGTAAGTCTGTTTCTATATCTCTCCCTCTCTCTCTCCCTCTACTGGTTTCTCAATTTTAATCTGTATTTATCTCTCTCTCTCTCAGACATATACTATCAGTTCAATTTCTAAAGATTTTAACCACGCTCTTCTCCAGGAATGTGTCATACCCGTAAACAAGCTGGTGTAAATTGCCTTCAGCACCCCCAAAAGAAAATAAGCGCCATTATGCAAACTTGATTGTTCTGATACAAGGCAGGGTATAACCATAACATAATCAGTCTATAGATGACTCAGTGTGTTTCTTTCATGAAATTAGCCTTGGAAATAATGATACAATAAAAGTAACACTGCTCTAAAAACAGCTTGCTATGCAAGCAAATAGGAAGAACTCGGTAAATATGTACAAGTATCAGCATGTGAATACATAGGCCTACTTATGTAACAAATTCTTAAAAATGTACAAGGTTCGATAGGATTTGAAATAATGAGTGCACACTACACAAATTATGTACACACATAAAGAATTTCTACAATACCGAACAAACTGAATTGTACATGAGAAATCTAGGGACATGTACTATGCCGTAATTCTATTGCACAAAACAATTTTAACTCCTTCTATGCAGATGGTGCCAAGACAATTGCGTGCATTACTAGTGCAAATATGCTACATGTAGATCCACAGTATGATGCATAGAGTGATGGGATTAACAAACTGACCAAGTTAATCCCAAGCTTTCCACTTAGTCTAGCCTGTCGTCCAGCCCGTTTGCTATATAAATTAGAAAGGGATTCATTTTGTGCCTCTAACAAGAGAAGTATCTTCCTCAAACTTGCCTTAAAAGTACCTCACAAACACTTTTGATTGATGCTTAAATCACTTGTATCAAATCAACAGTGCTCCTACATTTGCATGCATCACACTTGTCAGTTTCAAACAGAGTTGGAATGGTAGGCATTTCCTATTTTAGAACCTCACCACATGTGCAAACAAATGGGTTAGAATTTGTAACAAATGTAGGCAATTACTCGCAATATTCTACGCACTAATCACAATTTCCTTGAGAAAATTTCACCACTCCGCATCTGTTGCCTTCATAATTTGCACTCATACTATGTGCAAGGGCATTGTGTGTAGGCAATAATTCCTGTATTGCCTAGCAACACACCTAATAACATGCTAAGCCTGTGAATATGGAACAGTCAACATTGACATTTTCTCCTGAATCACACATTACCTGCAATTTCAAATTGTGTAAAGTGATTATATGGGCAAGGTACACCCACCCACCCATTCACATTAATAAAAAAAAAAAAAAAAAAAAAAAAAAAAAAAAGGTAGTGGAAATAGTGACAAATACACATTTCATATTTTGCCATCATCAGCTTCATGATAAGCTGATTATGCAGACAACCAGAAAATATCAGTTAGTTTTGTCCACAAAAGGGGCAGGCTACCTTTTCAGTAGATTTCATGTTGACCCTATATTCAAAGCAGTGTTGTCATATCAGAAGCAGGCCTTGATCATTAGCAGTGTGAAAGATAAAACAGATTGTCAATAAGGTTTCATGAATGTGTTTGCATTATTTTCCATTAGTCATTAAAATTCCTTCTTTATCATGATTTAGATTTTAAAGCAGTGTTATCTGTTGGATCACCATTGAACGCTGTACTATTCTTCTCCTTCATCAGGAGTTTTACATTGGCTCTTTCATTCTTAATGATATTTACATCACATCAACTAACCTATTAATTTGTGAAGGTCCCTCCCCCCCCCCAAAAAAAAAAAAAAAAAAAAGACATTTTCCTTTATCTTTGTTTCAGCACCAGCTACATGATCAAGCATCCTAATAAAACACTTCTTCTTCTGACACATATGTTTGTATTCAACACTCAATTGGGCACACATGTTCACGCAGGACTACTCTATCATATTGACACACACATAGAGCAACAGCTTACATTCACAAGTGTTGACAGAAACACATCCTTTCGTCTCGATACTTGACACATTTACTCCAGACTCCTGTGTCACATTTGTGCGCTTCCTAGCCATCACAGAGTATTAAGTTAATCAAATGAGAATGCAATTTCAGTACTAAGTAAGTCAACTCCAGAGCAGAGACCAAACTAATTGAATAAGAAGAAAGTACATGACTGTGCACCCTTGTAGGATCAGCATGAAAATATACACTACAGTTCAAAGGAATTGGCATCGGGTAGCTACAATACAGGTGTAGTTTGATTTCGCAAACCAACTCTCAATAGTCAGAAACTGCGGCAATAGTCCAATCAGTTATGATCGTAGGGGACTGACTTTAAAGACAACAGTCCATTTAGCATTGTAGAATTCAAGCTAGGTTTATTCTTCTCCTCCACTTCTCCATTTTCTTCCTCGCCTCATCTTCCTTTTCTTTTGCTCCTTCTCCCTCTCCTCCTCTTCTCATTCTCCTTTTCCTCTTCCTTGTCTTTTTTACTTTTTCCCCTTCTTCCACTTCTTCTTCCCCCTCTTCTTGTTCTTTTTCATCTTCTTCAAGGCAGTCATATGTCATTCAATCATGAAGACCATAACAGGCAAACATATACATGTAATTTAATATGTCTTGTTCAGTGCTATAACATAAAATGATTATAGAAGCAAACAGAGTAAAATCTTGTTGTAAATAATATCAAAACATATTTCAAAGATTTTAGACACCCATACAAGGCTATAGTAATTTAAAAGCACAGGTGCGTTATGCAGATTTATGTAGGTATGCGGTGTTACAGAGTGTACTTGCCTGACAGTGCACAGCCAACGCTCAATACAGCTACACGGAGCAAAGTCGGGAGCGGTATGCTGACCCGGGCCACCCGGCTCGTGCCCCGTCACTGAACCCCCACAGGACCGCTCTGTCAGGCCGGTCGGCTGCAGCAGTTAAATCCACTCAAATAACAACGTCAATTCTCGCGGCCTGCTCATAAATCCACAGTACTGTCCACGTTTTCTCCACGGAAAATCCACTGATTTAAACTATTCAATCAAACTGCATGCAGCATCACAAGTCCTTCCCTGGTACAGCAACGTTATCCATCATGTCCACTGTGATTTCAACAGGTCTCTTGCGGGAGGCCAGCGAGACATCCATCCATTGTCACGTACACATTACATTGAATGCGGTGATGCCAAAACGCAGTTGCTGCCCTCGCAACATCACCATCTTACGGTATACCCGAGACGACTCTCAACGCAGAACAATGGTACAGAAGTCGCTTTGTCTTTCACAGTATGGATGTCCGACTAAACTTCATTAAATGGTATCCCCGTACAATGGCAGTTTTCATGCTCCTGCGGTTTAACAACGCCCCAGTAATAATGATTTCCCCGTTAAGTGTGCGATCATACATCCAATTGAGCGTATCGCGATATCGTCGGCACAGAACCGTCTGCTGCTACGCTGCTGTGCTTCATAATATCAGCTCCGAACGTATGTGTGCGCAGCATATGCATCAGTACTATCGTAGCCAAGTGCCATAGAGGGCCAATTCAATCATAAAGTATACGTGCACGGTGCAGCTGTACGCGTATCATTATCATTATCGTGCTCGAAAAGGTCGAAAAAATGCTGATCCAACCATGACAACAGCAAGCGTTGCTATGATGAAGTTCCAGCTTGATGCAAGTCAAGCCCATTCTACATTAATAAACTCTTTTCGTTATGCATGCGAATGTTACGGTTTACACAATATGTTACTCATGGTAACCGTAAAGCTTGTCCGAGGTATGTCTGACTAGCAACAGCTAATATATTGCATCCATTGATTGAAAGTGGATATGCAATAGCCTACTAGTAATGCGCTACTAGCCAGTTGGAGGCAAAGTCGTGAATACGTTGAACTTGTTTCCATTGAAAATGAAACACTCAATAAACGATTTACAGGATATTTTTAAGGAAATATGATTGCTTAATGTGCGATATGGAGGCATTTCTCTGGCATTTTTTTTTTCTACAGTATTCTCCTTTTATCACTAAAACGAAGCAACAATATAATCTGAAATTCACTGAATCGTATCTTTATAAGATGTACTACTACTGCACATGCATTTCAGTTCATGAAGTGGTTCTGAAATCTTATGCGCCTACAGAATATATATTCCTCTAAATGCATCCAAAATTCGTTTTGCATACTTGGCGGCGGTCGTCACTGGATCAAAGAACCAAATTCGCAAATATTCTATTGATCTGGCAATGAACGCGACTGGTGTAGGAATGAATTATTCTTCAGTTCAAACACCTTCATGGTCTGATGCGTGTTCTGCTTTAAACGTCCCCTGATATGGAAATGTATGTCGACTTATGTTGATGCAACATAATATGTATATAACAAAATCACTAACTGTTCAATGGAATTATGTGTCCTATTATTTAAAAATATTTTTTTTTCTCAGCACTGATAAGCACCACCTCCAAAATATCCTCCAACTCAAGATTACCCCTGTGACATCATCAAAGGTATAAATTAGCAGGATACTGGACAGTAGAATAATAGACAATAGACAATAGATGATAGACAATAGAATTATGCACAAACTAAACATTCCAATGACTACCTCCACCTGCCCACAAGAGCATCACATGTCTTCACACAATACCATCTAACAACTTTTCATATGGGAATAATCGTTTCCTTATGTCAGAAATGTGCTAGCTATGCCAAGGGAAATATGAATTTGCATTGTATAAACATGTGGTGCTATTATAAGCACTTACATGTAGCGATTGCAATGTTAAAATTGTGCATAAATTCTGTCTATATCGTGCTAATTTATACCTTTGTTTTATTGTATCCTTAAATGAAGGTGGAAAATATTACCTACCACTTTCATTTTGCAGTTGAAAAAGAAGGGGGTTCGAAGAGCCAACCAACAAAGCTTTTCGCGCATAATTTGACTTGTACGCTCTCCAATCCTATATGAAGCTGATATGTTCTGTTGATTAATATGTAATGCTTTGGTGGATTTTTTTGCCTGAAAGGAACACACTACATTCACATCAATCAAACAATGCGTTAATAAGGGTAGCGCCAAGGCTTGTCTGATGTTTGTCCGAGTAGCAACGACTTATTGATTCAGAGTGCGTTTCATCCATCGAAATTGAATTAGGAAATACGGGTGAATGTAATCAAATGTGAATGTAACCAAGGATGTTTAAGCACATGGATATCCATCCCTTTGAGCAAGGTTTGATGCCGCCACTTAATATTCAAATTTTCGTCAAAATGAGACTTTATCGCGGCAAACAAATGTGAAACTCGTTTTCAGTGGATAATATTACATAGATTAGTGGGAACTTATTTTTCTAATTTAGTAACCTTTAATTTAAACACTCTTGATGTAACGCGTTGCTACGCAGTAATAGGGGATGTTACGAACACGTTACCAACAAGCCGAAAACTCGGAACGTGGGTAAAGATATCAACAGTGAAGTCGAACTAACGATAAAGCTAAGCTTATTGGCATGGGTCAACACAAAAGGTCAGCTACTAATCACATGAAATGAAGGGCTCTGCTTGACTTCCTAGCGGTTTCAATGTGTGGTTTAACTTCTAATGAAAGACAATCAATCAATGATTCATCAAGTGCCGCCTCGCACCCATTATCGGCTAGGCACATCCTCCTTCTTCTATCTTCAGTTCTTGTTCAGTTCTTACTCTGACAACTGCGTGTAAGACCTGTCCACTGTTTGGTGTTATCAAAAATGCTTTATGCTGACTCCCTCTCCCTCACTTCCCTTCTATCATTCCTTCAATACAAGTAACCTGTAATAAAGGTGATATGCACAGAAAACACACCTGTTAATAAAGATCTTTTTTTTTTTGGTCTCCCTTGAGCGATCTTTTTATAACAGTTTTATTGTACAACATTCTTCTCCATTTTCTCTACCCCCTTATATCGGTCAGCTATCTTATACCTCATTACATTCACATCACCACCCTCCCCACCCCTACCCCCTGTCATTATATAACACGTGTCGCTTTTAACTTTCTTTTCTCTTTCTCGAGAGCATTTTCTGCTAGGTCTTTCAACTGTGAGCCTGACATACAGGCTATTTGACATTTTTGATCCACACCCAAAATAGAGTCTGATATAATGATCATAATATAATTTTATTCATGATCATGATCAATAGTCACTCTATCGTTTTCTTTCTCAGTCCGTGTTGGGGGAGCTGGAAAAGTAATTGAGGTTGCGTTCATGCGACCATCGCCAGAATCATGATTTTAATCATGATTTTAATAATGATTCAAAATTCAAACATGAATCACGATAACGACAGAATCAGCGTTCAGACGACCTTCTCTCCAATCACGTTTCTACTCGGATTCTGGCCGATCCAGTGCGCATTGCAATGCGCACTTTAATCCAGGAAGTATAGGTCAGCTTTTACGCGCGCCTTTTCTGACTTCTACGTGAGCTGCTTGACTAGCACCGGAAATAGGCCGACACAATGACCTCATAGAATCATGATTCAAAACGCGGTTGCGTTCAAGCGACCTTTTTAGAATGTGATTCTGCAGAAACGCGTTTCCAAACGCCCCTTTTCCGCGTTTAATGTTTGCGTTTTGAATCACGTTTATATTCAAGTTCGTCTGAACGCAACCGTGATTCTGCAGAAACACGTTTTGAATCATGATTCTAATCATGATTCTAGGGCAAAAAAGTGTCGCATGAACGCAACCTGAGAATGAGTAGTCTATTGCAGCCAATCTTCTTTATTAAATAATTTGGTTAAAGATGGCCAACCGTCTTGAGCCAAGGCTATTCGATCTGCGGTTTTTGCATCTTTTCGCTCTATTGAAACGGAAGAGCACCAAGTGAATT